>JARHVA010003481.1:0-222500 GCA_037957365.1 Torreya grandis | reverse complement strand
TTTTACATGATTTCCATTTTGTTACAAAATTTTCCTTAAACAAGATCACACCAAATCAAAACAAGATAATCATACTAAATTTTTAATACTTCCCATCTTGATTTAGTATGTTTTATCATATTTTGTTTTGGTGTGATTACTTTTAAAACATTTGGTATAACATATCTTCCTTTTTATTGAAAAAATGTTCATACTTCTCATCTTGATTTAGCATGATTTATCTTTTTTTGATTTGGTGTGATTAATTTTCAAATATTTGATATAATATGTCTTTCATTTTATTACAAAGATTTTCATACTTCCCATATTTATTTAGTATGATTTACCTTGTTTTAATTTGGCATGATTACTTTTGAAACATTTGATATGACATGTTTCCTATTTTTTTACAATTTTTTCATACTTCCCATCTTGACTTACTATGATTTATCTTGTTTTAATTTGGTATGTTTTTCTCATTTTCACACTATTACAAAAATATACTATTTTAATTCATTTTAATATTTACTATCTTTTCATATTTTGTTTTAAATATTCTGCATCATGATTTAATGTGTATTAGATTTTATGATTATTCATCTACTTCTCTAAATTCTATGTTTTCTTTTTAACAATGCATGTGTCTCACATAATGCTAGAAACAAAATCATACATCATATATTTTCCCACAGCATATAAATCAAAATAAAAACATGTGATATAATTAAAATAAATACAAAAATCCACACGTCCATACATCCATGATAAAAATACAAATCATAAGCCAATAAATGTCCATATTCATATATGTCAAGAGTTTGATACAAAAAATCATAATACAAAGTACAAGTACAATATCAAATAGCTTTAAGGTTGTGCTCTATCACACTTATCTAGTGGTCAAGCCACACTACCCATAGATGTTTGTGATTGACCCCTATGAAGAGTCTACTATAATGAGGTATTCTAGGAACTAAGACCATCAACCTATCCCTGTAGATTGGCCAAATGGACCTACACCCATCTAGGCTCTATATTAGTTTCCATATGAGTAGTTTGCTCCTTTTCTAATACCTACTAGGTTCATGACTCTCCATATCCAACACTAGGGGGTAGTTATATCCCATCCCCTCATGATTTCAGCTCTTAGGCTGGCTCTCTAACCAACTGAAACCAACTAGAATATGTTGGGCCATGTGGTAAAATAGGGTACTCCATGGTAGTAGTATCATAATGTAATAGCACCCCATCCAATATATCATGGTGTACAACCCAAACTAATGTAGCCTATATGAACTCCTCCTTAGTTGTATCTTCACAAAAAAAACTTGGTATACATTAGATCTCACATATATATATCCAAATATCCAAATCATCTATCTACATAAATAAAATATACAACTTGACATCCAATGATATATCAAATATTAAAAATACAAACCATTACTTACCAACACTAGTGTCACTAACCATGGTCTCCCCATCAGTGTAACCACTAGCATATCCATCATTACCTACCTATGAGCTATTGAAAAACTTAGAGTAATAACATATGCATTTTGAGTTCCTCTTTGAATCTATCTCTCTATATCTTAGCTCTCTGTATCCTATGCTATAGGGTCTCCCTATGTATATACTACCTCTTGTGTCTCCTATATCCCTTGATGATGTCTCTATGTCTTCCATGCTAGTGGGATAACCTATAATTCCTATTGTGTCTCAGAAGAAGCCACATCCTCACATCACTCTCAATATCAACCATCTCCATATCTATCACAACTACCTCCTTAGCCTCTAGTCAAACTTCCCTCTATTGTTAAGCCTAACCTATCCATGATCTCATTCAACATGGCCAAATCATAGGTATATACACTAGTGATTTTGCACCATATATACCCTTTGGCTCCAAACATGTCTTTCCTAAATATTAGGCGCAATATTATAGGAACTTATATATGTGGTAGGAAAAATTATCTAGGAACATAAGCAATAGGGTGTGGCTCTACCCACTAGGTATAGTGACCAATAATGTGAGCATAACCCAAGTCAACAAAAAAAATAGACTAAGATGTCCACCTAGATACAATATCTATATATGGCTACCATATAATCTCCCCACATGTGACTATTTTCAATGGTAGGGTATGTAATATATCACATACTACATGGTCTTATTACCACCTAGTCACATGAAGAAGCTTATCACCCACAACATGGCATAACCCAGTGGGATAGTACATCAATAACATCTCATATAACCAAATCCTCAAAAAAATTAGAGGGACCATAGTATTCTACCCTATAGATAATATCCCATACATATCATGCACTAGTTTCACCCAAATAATCAATCAAAGATCATATAGAGTACCTTGATACAAAATAGATTGAGACAAGGCCATTGCAACAATGACACCTTCCTATCTAAATTATGACAAAAACACACATGATGTCACAATCCCTATATGACCTTATAGATGTCAAAAATGGTTAATATATAAACATCAAATAAGTGCACTCATAACCCAAAAAAATTTCTCTCTAACCCTATTTCCCACAAAGCTAAGGCTTGCCTCTTGTCCTTAGACTCTGGGGTACCACATATCACATGAGTACCTAAAATTGGTAATCCAATTAGAGCATGGACATCCTCCAATGTGTCCCCACATCTATAGTATCCCCATCCACCTCCCACTAGAAAGTGTTGGTTAGTTCTTCCTATGATCCAAGGAACATGATGACTAAGTCAAAACTTAGGAGGATCTAACACATATCCATAATACCTCCAAATCCTAAGTAAGCTATCCATGTCCAATCATCATCTTACAGTCTCTCTAGAAAGTCTGGTAACTAGTTTGTATCTACTAAGCACTAAAGTCTCTGTCACCTCTAAAAAAATCCAAATAATATAGAATGTATTAGATCTTGATAGAAAAGTCATAAAAATACATTCAAAAATATCTAATTTAAAAAATTAACTACTTCATCAACCTATTCATGCTATTTTCTCACCCTTTTCCTACCTAATCGACCACTTTTATACTAAGTTAGCCTTGTCATTCTACACAATCAAACATATTTATACTAAGTTGGCCCTGTTAGCCTCCATAATTATCCACTATTATAATAATATGGCCCTATCCTATGTAGTCAACCCATTTTTATATACTATGTTAGACACCTTATTATAGTACTAAATGAACCAAGATATACTAAGCCATCCACTTCAACTTTTTAATTAGATTGGCCCTCTTCTATGAAATCTACAATCTCAAGTTATACTAAATCAGCCCTCTACTATGCTATTGGCCCTTTTCATAACCCTTCACCTTTTCAACTAAGTTGAATGAGCTGAATCTATCAAAAAAAGGTGGTAACTTTTCTAATATTTACCATAATTCCTTAAGCATTTATTTATCCTACCACTTCCTACCCATTAACTTGCTTAATTACTATTCTACCTAAAATTTTCCTTGGGCTAATTCCAAAACAAATTTTTCCCCTAAAGTCTAATTTTTCTTAGATACCTTAATTTACAATTAAAAACACCAAAAATTCAAATTCAATGCAACACTTAACTATGATACACCCACTGTTGTTATTAGGCATCCTCTAGATCGCACTTGTCATCTCCTCACCATTATTTCTCTTTGGGCTCCTTTACATATCTCAGAGATATATTTTCTTGAAATAGCAAAATTATAAATGAATTTTGTATTACCCTATTTATATTTACCATTAAAAATTATTTAAATATCAATTATTTACCACTAGATTCTAAATTTTTCTCATAACTTCATTTCTACTAGCTTTTTTTCAAAATTTAAAGATATTCTAGAATCCCAAACTTATAGAATTTTTATACATACTATATTTATTTTTTTAATTTTTTTTAATTTTACCTTATTTTTTAGGTTCACCTAATGTTCTTTACATTGGATGCCTCTCTATCTCTCTCACATAATTAATACTCTACAACACTAAGGTAAGTAAATATATGTATTTTTAGTCCTTTCATTTTAATTATCTTATTTTATCTATACAAAAACTTATTTAGCTCATCATTTTTTATTTTTATGTTATTTTCTTGAAGCACCATAATGTGTTACAACTATGTGACATGTGATGAGCTTCGAGTGGGGCATATGCATATACACACTATTTTTAAACTTTATCAATTACTAATGTTTTTTCTCTTACAAAAACCCATTGATACTCAACCTATCTGAGTGCATGCCTTAAAGGGTGCATTAGGAAATGGGTAGGTAGACCTTTTTTACATTATAATATTATTATTTTTTAGACCTCCACCTAAAACCAATACAAAACCCTCCTATATGTTTCCCTAGGATTTGACATGTCCATTACATGATTCTCCAAATAAATAACTATCTCAAATATCCCCTACCTAAGCTAAAACCACTTTTTACCAGTTCCTAAATGCATTCAAATGGGTCAACCTAGTTCTAAAATAATGCACATTACAAGACTGAGTCGGCCTAAGTCAATAGAGTCTAAGACCTAATGACTTTATTTTATAACTAATTAAATTGAATACATCAATTAAAATTTTGGAATGGATTAGCATCAAATAATGATATATATACACACCTTTCACCCTATTTCCAATAGAGATAATTATTCATTTTTACTTCTTTATCTACTTTTACACCTTTCTACTTGAGGAGTTATTGCTTAGGGTTTCATGATTATTTGAGGAGAAATTTTTTTATTGTGAAGTCTTGAGATTCACTAGGAGGTCCTTGAATAGAGTATAATCCATTGTCCATCCTTAGTTTATTTTAAAATACAAAACAACCTCTTAAAAAGCATCATTGTCTAATGGAGAGATTGAGGATCAATGGGTTCATCTTCAAGGTAAGTATTCCTAAATCTTAATCTTATATTTTAGTAAATAGATTTGCATGTATAATGGATAATGAATGTATTGTCTCTCCTTGCTTAGGATTATCTATACATTGAATTGAGTAGAGTTTTAATTTTCATGTTTATTATTTATGTTTATCCCCCATTTGTGCCACAATATTTAGTGAGCACTAGACTAGATTTACTTTACTTTATTATTGTATTAATTATTAGACCTATCTAGGGTTATTGTAAATTGTTTCTTGACTAGTGGCTTTGGCACCCTATCTAGCCATATATTATATGATAAGATATCCCTTAGGTAGGTTTAACATATCTATATTGGTCATGACCCTAATTATCTGCGTATTACTAAAGATATATTTAGATGATTTATTTTATTCAAGTTATGATTGATTTTTAGATCATATTCACTTTTGATTACATACATATATAAAGCATGTATAGATTTGAAATTGGTAGTGAATGATGTTTATCAAGTTTTATGATTTATACATAGCATAAGAGACCTGGGTCATCAAAATGATATGGATTATATTAATAGATAAGCATTTAGACACAGTGAGATGGTGAATGTGAGATTTCAATTAAAAGGAAGTTTAGAATTGAAGGGTAGATATCATATTGATATTTTGTAAATATACAAGATTGAGATGATATAAATATTCAAATTTAGTTTCTACAATAATATTGAAGGAGCATAGAACAAGTGAAAATTAGTCTACATCATTCATATGTATCAATGTCACATCATAGTAGAGTAACTTATCCATGTATCACATTGTAAGATATGAGTAACTGGAAAGACACTTATAACATATGTATCTTGGCATAATAAATAGGTAATATATAGATATAAAATTTTATAATGTAACATATATAATAAGATAACCCTATCATAAGCATGACCATTAGGTATAAGGGAGTCCAACAGCTAAGAACCTAGGTATAATATGTTTGTCTTGCATCACACTCATATACCTTCTAAAATGCATGTGTATAAAAAAGGATATGATATATAAAAAAATATGAGATAAATAATATATCTAAATAAGTAAATTAACAACTTATGTCATGATTGAGTCTTGATTTTCTTATTTTTGAGAATCTTTTAAATGTTTTTACATTTTTGGAATATTTGAAATTTTTGGCATTTATGAAATATTTAAATTTTTTATATTTTTGAAATATTTGAATTTGTGAAAAATGTGAAACAAACTAGCCAATGAACCCATCAATGGGAGGACCAGAGTGCATTTTTATATCATAGAATGGGAAGATCAATTTCAAAACAAAAATTGTTACATGTAGATGAATAAGGATCTATAAATGAATCAAGTGCTATAATGTAATTTTATCTATCACTGCTCATAGAATCTTGCATAAGATATGTAACTTTAAAGGGCACATGACTTGGTGGAGTCTATTGTACAGTAAAATCCTAGATTTTGTTCACTATGGAACACACTAAACTATCTAAGGTGATACCTTAAGATGCATTATATAAGATGGGGATCTCTTCAAACTTTGAATAATTCTCTGATGTGAAGTTTGTTATCTAGGAGGTTGTACTACTCTCCTCTAAATTAAATGTATAGAAATATCCTATATAGGTGCATTGACTAACTCTAAATTTTTCTCTTGAATAAATGTAATAATAAACTATAATTGTAGTAGATGATAAGAAGTAGATAACATTTACTATATATTTTATTCATATCAAATGCCTGAAACTTTGACCACTTGATTATAATATATATATTTGAGGCATTGATGTCTTTTAGATGGAAATTCATGGAAATTTTGTATCTAATGACATCCTAATAACATATCAAAGACCCTTGTGATTGATAATACTAATAATGGAGTAATCATTCTCATTTAACTAACCCAAAAAGGTAGAAGTAAATGCCCAAGAGTATATTATGTATGTCCATCTAATTCTTTTACTATCTTTGATGTATCTCGTAAATCATTCTCTATATGACCAAAAGAGGGAAGAAGTGTCATTTTACACATGTTTTCTCTCAACCCATTATCAATCATGATATTTTATGGGTTGTTTGTTCATATAATCTTGAATAAATAGTGCATGTCTATCTGAATCACTATCAATTGTCTTATTGATATCAAATGTGATCATAGGACATGGTGTTAATATACCTATAATTGTGTTAATAATATAATATATTATATGTCCATATTTTTTATGAGGAAATCATGCATTATATGAATGTTTTATCTCTAAATTATCCTTAGTTTCTACTCTTCCATAGTTTGGAAATGGATTATTGAAGATTTTCAACTTTCAATTTTCAATTTTCTGCAGTTTAGCCTCCTCTGTGGGTATGATTAATGAATAATTTTTTAATTTTTAATATATTATATCTTATGTCTTAGCTTGTAACACTTATTTTTAGAATGTCCAATACATCTATGATGGTCACAATATGTGTTATTTTTAAATCCTTTATGTTGAGGATTAGTAATATCAACTTATAATGGTTGAAGGAGAGATATGATATTGCACTCAAGTAACTTATGTAACAATATATGAAGAGGTGATGATAACTATGAAAATTGCCTCCTTGGTGGAGATTTCAACTAAATCTTATTTATTAATTGTCATACTACATTGCCTATTACTTTTACATCATTATTGCTTTCATTAGATTTGACCTTGTATTTTGGTTTGATTAAAAACATAGTATTTGAATTAGTTGGATCATTTATTGCATAATTATGTTTTTCAAATATATGACCTTGAATTATCATTTTTTCACTATATGGCACAACTCTCTAAAAGTTTTGATTTTTTACAACATGATAGACTCATGAAGTGGTCATAGCAAAATTTGTGTGAATATATCTTGTAATTCATTATCTACCATAGAACTAGTCATTTTAGATAGAATACTTTTATATCAAATAACATATTCACTAATTAGCTCATTGAAGCCTTACCAGAGTTTATAAATTTTCACATAAGATAGTTTTTCACCAATGTTAATAAAGAAGCATACTAGAATTTGATCTACCAAATGGTTTAATGACTTAACTAATTGAAGTGGAATATCATATAACTATAAAAAAGAATATCCTTGGAAGTTTATTGGATATAATTTTGTTAATAATTTATAATTGTATGGATAATCCAAGCATGCTACATGAAATGATTTATGATGTTTTTTGGGATCAGCTTTTCCTTTATAGAATGGAAGCTTAAGAGATAAAAATCCTAAAGGTAATGTGGAAGATGTTATTTAGGGTTCTAAAGTATTATGAATCCAAGTATGACAATCCATTAAATGAATATATCTATAGACACCTTGTTTTAATTGTAACACCTTAGCATACAAGGTTGTAATAGTTTGTTCAAGGGAATGTGCATTAGGCAAACTTGGTGGTGCACTATGAATAGTAATAAAAGGAGGTGTGTATGTTTCATATCTAAAAATAGGTATATTAATCTATTATAATCATTTTTATGCCCTCATACATAGGGATGATGTCACATATATTATTATAGTTGTTGATATAAATAATTAAGTGATATTAGAAATTGAAACACCGAAAGTGGAAGTATTATCCCAAAAATGTTGATTAAGATCATGAAAGGTATAATATTGATCTCCTGATGTAGAAGGTTGAGCCAATTTAATTTTTTTCATCTCTTAAAATATATAGTAATGTGTGAATCCTATGAGGATTGGTGTTAAGTTATTTAGAGAATTATTTATTATTAATTTCATCAAATTTATCTGTATAAGGTTTATTAGTCTTAACATTCATGATAATTACATGATAGGGTGTGTATTATGTATTGCTTAATCCATATAGAGATGAGGAGGAACAAAGAGAGTCATCCACACACTTTTTCACCTAGCAATGATAGGTAATAAATCAAATTGGGTATTACAACAATGTGAATTGAGGAAGGCTTGAGATTATAAATTATTCATTTAATTCCTTTTATTATATTTGTATTTGATCCATGTAAATATACCATGAATCCAAATAACACCTTGAAAATTAACATAAAATCTGATGATGAACCTTATGATATGAATCAAATTATAGAAGTAAAACTCATTCATTATAGTCATGATTTGATTTTGAAAGTTTGAATTTGTAAATGGCATTAGGGTTGTAACTAGATATAGTGTGTTTGATTTGTAGGCTCTTTGATATATTGATCCCAGTTGTAAATAATGAACAAGTCCCAATGGGAAAATAACTATGATGGATTCCACCATCCCTTAACTCCACTATCCCATATTTGAGGTACATTGAGGGTAAATTCTTGGGGCTAACCACTTACCAGTGATATACAAAACCAAATGACTAAGGGCTTCCTATGGATGGAAAAAAAACTTGTGTGCTTCTAATATAATTATTAGGTATGTGGAATATAAATTCCATATATAGTGTTTTATAATTAATTGAATACTAGATCAATACCTGTCACACATGGATCAAGTAAAACTTATGACCACTTTTCCTATAATGATAATTTGACTATGAGTTTTACAACTACCAGAACATAATTATAAAAAGCAAGAAAAATAAATTGAAAACTAATAGAATAAAATATTCTTGTGTATGGAAATCAAAAATTCTATTTGAAAGCCAAATATCAAATAAAAATCCTAGATAGTGCTCATTCAAATCCTAGAAAGGACGATCAATTTTTTATTTAGTGTATGGGAATCATGACTTTAGCTAACACCTTAGGACAAAAATTTAAAAAATAAAAATTCATGCAACAAAAGGAATTTAACATTATGATTTACCATATTTTTAATTAAATAATGTTTAATAGGAATAAAACATTGAAATATTATTTAGATTTAATATATGACATTGAAACATAAGTCTAAATATAAAGCATAATTAATTGAAATTAATTGACAAGTGCCATGTGATAAATATAGGAAGTAAAAATGATAATAATATACTTATATTTTATATTTTTAAGTTGAATATATTATGTATATGATAATATAAAACATGATGAAATTTTTTTATGATAGCTCAAGTCTAGATATAGAGTCTACAATTGTGCCTAGACAAGTCTATGTTCCGTGGACAACTATGTAGTATAGTCTTGTCCGTTGATTTCAGATTTTTACCCTATGAAAGTAGCAAGATTAGAAATGATTTACCACATAATAATATGTATGATAAGAGTGTTTTTATATTTATAATCTATTAATATCTCATATTAACCTTTATTTTCCTTCTCATTACCTTGGAAACCTTAGGGGTACTTGTAAGAGCTAGAAACCTACAAAAAATAAGAGGAATTGTAATGAGTTTAGTTAACCCCAATCACCCCCATTGATTATTTGATTATATATATGTATATATATACTCTAAGGAGGGAATTAATCCACACATAGTTCTCCCATTTAGTGTGATTTTGCAATTTTAATCCTTCACTATATGTATACATCTAGAAATTTGGATTTGATATAACAATGTTAGTCCTTGACTTGATTTGGAATGATTTAAATGATACTTGACTTTGGTCTTAGTGATTGATATTGAATTTTTTTTAAATAGGGAAAATTTTTCTCAATGTTTAGCATTATAGTAAACACACACACCACCCACACACACACACACACACACACACCAAATAGATATCAGGTCCCTTTGAAATGATGCCTTTATTTGTTTATATAGTGATCCTTTTGAATAAATTCCTTATCCTACTTGTTTAAAATGTAGAACGAACTATATAGATATTTAAAATTTTGTAAAATAGATATTAAATGGCATGGGGACAAGGCCATGCTATGTGGATAGGTTCATAATAGTGGACTTGTTTCCCTAACCTAAACTTATCCTAGAAAAATAGTGACCACTATCCATAGGTTGGAAGTAGTTTGAGGTTGATATGAAGTGGTTTGAGAAATGACTTATGAAATTATATGTAGTAGTGAAGAAAAATAGAGTGATTGATTTCACATATATCTAAATGGATAGAGGAATTTGAATAAGAGTCATATGTTTAAGTGTAAGTCAAGTGGCTTAAGATATGTTGAGAATTAACATTATCAAATACCTATAACCAGATACATGTACAACTAAACATTATGTTTACAAAACTTGTTTTGATGTTTTTTTCTTGCATAAAAAATTACTTATTTTAAATATTTTAAATTAAGTCATTTTCATGTAATCAAATAAATTCAAAAAAAAATTACAAACACATTGATTAGTTCTAGATACTTGGATCTGCTCATAGGTATTTGACAATGTTAATTTTTTCCATATCTTAAGTAAATTAATCCTCCCTCAAAAATATAATTTTTAAAATAATCATAAAAAATATAAATTTAGAAAAATTAAATAGAAACTTATCTTTTCAATTTTTTCTTCTCTTGGAAAATATTTGTATTCTCTAACTTGCTTAGCTAAAAATTTCATATGCTTGGAGATTTTTAAAACTTCACCAATGTAATAGGATGAAACCATGAGAGTAGGTGAATAGGTGAAGTGGCATAATATATTGGAAATCATGTTGAACATAGGTTGAGACACCATGATTAGGTGAGCATGTGGATAGGTTTTTAAATCTTGATAGCTCTTATCAATGTTAGGTTAAAACACACAACTCCAACATTTAAATTATCATGCCAAACACAAATAAAACTATCGGGCCAACACAACACCCATTTTTTGTATAATAAAATGGGATCTCATCTAAAAAATGATGAATTATTAGTTTTTTAGAGCTTAAATATCCTTGCACTTGGTCTTGAACTATATAAAACCTTGAACCCTTATTTTATCTTATTCAACTAAGTATTTTACAAAATTGTAGAAAGTAAAAGTTCATCTAGGAAACCAATGAATTTACCTATTTATATAATTATTTTATCTCTCCTATATTTTAATATGAAGGTTTTCTCATACTTAGACTATTTCATGGTAATCATGTTATTTTATAGAGTTACAATTATTTAGGTTTTATTAAGATGACATCACCCTAGGTTCCTATTTGGAATTTCATGGAGCTTTGCTAGAAAGTGGGTGAGATTTCATTTTATTATGTGTCCCTTTTTATAACTTAGTCACTTTTCTTAAATTTTGTAGGAACCCAAAAAGTGAGAAGCTACTATATGGAACCTATTAGACTTGTCATTTTCTGAAGGGCATTAGAGCTATCAGAGCCTGAAGAGATCTTAGTGAATGAGAAGTTACCTAATGGAACATGTCAAACTTGTTGGTTTTCTAGGTGTGTTAGAGTTGTCAAAGCCTTGGGAGAGCCTAATAAATGATAATCTATCACATGAAACATGTAAAAAATATCAATATATTAGGGGATCCCAGTGAATGAAAAGCTACTATATAGAACTTGTCAGACTTATGAGTTTCACAAGGGCATCAAAGTTGTTAGAGACCTGGGAGAGTCTAACAAATGAGAAGCTACAATGTGAAACCAATCAATATCCTAGAGGTGTCAAAGCTATATAATCCTTAAGAGAGACTAATAAATGAAAATATACTACATGGAACCTATTATATTTGTTAGTTTCTCATGGGTGTCTAAGCTATAAGATCCTTAGGAGATCCCAACCAACTATAGGCTACCACATGACACTTATATACAAAATTATAGAAAGGGCCTAGAGTATCCCAAATTGGGCCACAAAGGAAGTATAATAATAACCCAAGGCTAATCATAAATCACCACATCTCACTTTCATAAGCTAAATGGAAAAATGGTTTGGAATGACTAAGACAAAGAAAAAAAAGTCATAAGTGGAGCCATAAGTCGATAATAGATCACCATGTGTAATTGATATATCTTAGTGGCCAACTATAGTTCATGAAAAGATAGAGGATTGATGCCCAACTACACCAAGTTGGCATAACTTATAGATAAGTACCCAACCAATAAAAAACATTTGTCCTAATTGAAGGGTACCCAAGGTGTCACATGGGCTAAAATAGGCATGTCCCTACCAAGCCCTTTCATTAATGAATTTTGGTAACTAGGGTCTGATTCAACAAAATATAAGCATCCCCTCACTATCACCAAATATAATATGGGAACATAATTTTAAAAATCTATTGATTTAATTATAGACTAGGAAACACTTGAGTGTATTTTTCCACCAACTCAAATTAAAACTAATGCAAGGTGAGACTCCAAATGCCATTAATATATGAGATCTTTATATAACTTTGTAAGTCCTAAAAGAAATCAGATTTACCATTACCACTCTCAACTCTCAAGTATCCTTATTTTTAGTGCCCTTTCACGCTTTCAATGCTTATTTTAGACTCATAATTCTATGATAAGTAGATCCAAAATATTTACCATAGCTACATCATCTTCTAATCTTAGGATTGAGCCTGAATATAGAGATACCACCTTCTCATTAGACATGATGCATTTTGAGCACTATAATTAAGTGTTTAGGTAAATTTAATATGTGGAGAATCCCACCTTAGATGATGATGAATATGAGATCAAGTTCCTATATAATATTGAAAAACTTGGGAAATTAGGTTTGCACAAGGTTATAGCTAAGCTAGAGGTACTCCCATGTGTGGATCTCTTTGATAGTATACTATGGAACTCCATGCACATGCATGACAATAATTATGAGATTATATACTATGAGGTTCTCAAAACAAAATTATGGGCATATTTGAAGTTGACTTCAAGTGGTATTGTAATTTCGTAAGTTATACCCTAGTTTACGGACAAAATACAATGGACACATGGACTAAGACACATGAAATATATAAAGTTATTTAGGACTAGGAAGTCATTCTAGACTAATGGACCAAAAGGGATGACATCAATGCTTACCCCATCCACCACTTCTATGAAGGAGTTCACTTTGGGATGATCCTATTAAATTGGTTATTTAGAGCAAATAAAGTTATGTATGTCAACATCCTTTGGGTATTGTTACTAAGAATCATCCTTTAAGGGAAAGATGTCTTAAACCTTAGAAGCCTCATTAATTTCAACCTAGTCAAGGGCATAAATGAGGATCAAGGATACAAAATATTATATGTGTTCAGATATCTTGTGGATTTAGTCTACACCACCCTCATATTAAAACCTTGTGTTCCTACCTTGGATCCCTTCCAAATCTATCATTCACATGGTATTTTATGAACTATACACATAAGAATATAAGACCCACATATAAGACATCTATGGGTCCTTATACCCTATGTTATACTTAGCCATCAATGAGAGGCCTATGGCATGACTCTCAACAAATATAAGTAGGATGTTTTTACCTATACAATCCTATTAGTACTACAAGAATCACACCATCATCTAGGTGGAGGGAATCTAGAAACTCCCTCTCTTCTTACCCTATCAAGTCTCGAATTACCTTGTAATGTAAGAGATTACTTATTGGTTAGTTAAGAGTGGAATGGTTACTAACTTAATTTTAGGCATAAGGCATATCTAGATTTATCAATTTTCATTCACCATCATGGATATAAAAATTTGCATTCACTATAAAATATGGTGCATAATAGGAATTCAGACACCATGGAAAGGGTTGATCATAGAGAGTGGGATCCTTGTGGGTTTATCTATTCCCATATGGTGAAGTATGTGTTCTAACTCAATATCACATATCACCATGAGTCTCATGAAGATGATGACATTCATATCAATCTAGACATCAACATTGAGGTACTAACATGGGTGGAAGTGATGAAAAATAAAGGAAAAAATGACTCATCTAGACTAGTCCTTGAAGAAATTCCTCAACTACCTTCATAAGATCCACCAATATAATCACATTCACCATAAAAATACCAAAGGCTTATGAAAATTAAACTAATATAGGACATTCAAGTGATTACACTACATATTTATAAGAAAATTCTACAAGGGGTCTCAACACCTTCACTTACTTGGGATTCACCTCCCCTAATATTGACCTTGATGCATTGACCACCACTTACACTAGTCACATCACCTATGTGACACAAGTGATTCACTTTGACATTAAAAAAACCCTAAATCAAGCTTAGAGATAGACCAACAAGATACACCATCAAAGATTCCTTCCCCCACTACCACCATCCTTAATAACCAATAGGAATGCCCATAAGATTCATTGCTCCTACTATGCATATCCCAATGAGGCATGCCTTAGTTATTATTTAACCATATCTGTAGTTCACTCAAGTACCATTGTCTCTAATAATTTTCAACAAATTGGCTTCCCAATTTCTCATCTTTTAACCCATTTTACCTGCGTGAATTTATATATCCCAATTTTGGTCTCTAGGAGTCTCAATCGCATAGCCCTTGTCTCTAGGGGTATCTAGGTCAATTATAATAGATTATAAAACTCTAAATGGGGCCATAATTTTGGTGTCTCCTATATTTTTAGTGCCTATAGTTACTCCACCAGCTCTACATGTTGCTTTAACAATAATTTCCACCATATCTCTTTAGATTTATACAATGCAGATCAACCTAAGTAGTATGCCCCAAAAGAGGAAGAAGGTAAATTTTTCTATTCCCCTAATAGAGGTTCTAATTTCAACCATATCTCCTTCAACCATGACCATGAATCTAGATGATCTAAGAAATATGTGTAAGAAAAATGAAAAAGTAGCTCCCTCTTGGTCTTTTATTTAGCTTATCCCTCTTAATTCTCCCTAATCTTCATTTTCTATCACCCAAGCCTCATTCTTATTGAACACCACACTACTAGGTGTGATTATTCCATAGGTCAACATGATCCTCAAATAATGGTATGGCTAATTGTTACCATGTGGGTCCTCATTCATCCTTCTTACTTTCTCTACCATGCCCCCTCCTTGACTCCTTTCATCCTTCTTTCCTTATGCTTCATCAGTTCTTCCTCCTACCATACCTCTACCATCCAATTATACATTTACTAGCCCACCCTCATCCTCTTTCACCAAATTTGGAGTAACCACATGCCTAAGCTAGGTTAGGTCATTGATACCTATCAAAACATAAAAACCCAAAGTGGTCTATTAAGGCATACTAAAGGTCCAATGAAAATTTGATAGATAGACCAAGAGCATGGAGAGAGTTATCACATAGAGGTTCACTTAGGAATGTAAATTATTGGTGTGTAATAATGATCATGAAATCCTCATTGGTGTGTAATAATGATCATGAAATCCTCCATCACCAAAGTGAGTACATCCAATGGGAAGGAGAAACTAGTTGAATACCATAGATTGGTGCTGCAAGATACTAATGAATTGACCAAAAAGCTCATGGAAGACATGAAGAAACAAGTTAGAGAACTTGAATCACAAGTGAAGAGAACTTTCCCAATAGAGATGATTGGTCAAGTTGAGGAGGCTTTTGTTTTAATATTCATTATTATCAAAAGGTGAAAAGAACCTTGATCATGAGAAAATATCACCTCTAGTGTAGTTAAGCATACTAATAAAGGGTTACCTGCATGGATAGTAAGTGTAAAAGGCTCACTATGGTTATTCATAAAAGCATATTCCTAAAGCTTAATATTATGCCTTTGGTTTCCTCTACTAGAATTATACCTTTGGTGGCTCACTATGGTTCTTCATAGAGCATGAGGACTTAAATTGAGGAGTGGTTAACCATGACATAAACAATGATTGAGTATTTAGAAAAAATTAGAGAGAAAATGTTGACTTATTTCAAGGAGGTAAACATCACTATTTTATTCCACAAAGATGACACCTTACTAGAAAAAGAGGAATTTGAATTGCACCTAGTTTAATTTGACTAGGTCATGTAAAAGAAGGTGTGAAAGCTAATAGGTCTACCTCCAAAGTGATTATAGAGTTGGTGACTTAGTAAACAACTAGTATCAAATAGGTGTTTGAGGTGAAGGTTTCCCTAAAGGCCCAACTCCAAGTTCATGAGTGGTTATAGGTCTAGGTTGAGGTGATCTTCCAAGATTTGCCTATGATTCTTGAAAAATGGATTCAAAGTTCAACTTGGTGGTGACTATGTTAGTAGTTAAGGAAGAATGTATCAAGTATATGGTAAGTGGCCTGCCTCCAAACTCCTCTTTATTATATCCTAGTGGGCCCTAGGAATTCTATTTTACTTACTCTAGGACATGGGATATTTTTTTATAATTTTGTTACAAGCATTTTAGGCCATTATGGACTACAGTGGGAGCTTGTGCTAATATAAGATGAGTTTTATTTTTATTCTATATATACTTCTATGTGATATTTTGAAAGTATTGACTCTATTGTAAATAAACACTATTAGATTAATTAAAATTTGGTATTGATATTTAAATGCATCTAGTTTTCATGGATGTCCTCCATTTTAGTTTAAATGGGTCAAAACTAATGCTAGAGAAATTTTAATTATGTTTTATAAAATATGTATGCATTAAATAAGATGAGATTCCACTATTCTAATTAATTTATTTGATAGTTTTTATTATTTTGTTTGAAATTTGTTAGGACCTGTGTGTGATTAACTACATGCTTGTTTGTGGTTATTCATAAAATACATCATTGAATCAATAATTTGTTGTTGCTCACATAGCATGCCCCATTTTTGGCTAAAGATGGGGACCCTCTTTTATTTTTTTGATCTTTATCCCTTGGGGGTTTCTGGTGGTGTGCCTATTTGAACCCTTTATTAAATTTGTTGAAGTCTACAGATCTTGACCCCTTTAAAAACACATTTTTTAAAATACTTGAAAAATCCCATTTTGGGGAAAATCTAACCTATACTTAAGTAAATTATTTGAATTTTTTAGAGTCTTATACATTCTTTCCATTAGCATTCTATCCTATTTTTGCTTTAGTTCATAGAGAATTGGCTAAGTGCTTATAATTGTTTCAATTTCAACTTAGTCATTTTTGGTAATTAGGCTTAGTATATTAAATTTTACTCTAAAATGGGGCTTAATTTACACTAAATTATCCCTCTTTTTGATCTATTTTTGATTCAGTATTCTCTAATTTGGATAAATGTTTGATTATGTTCAACTTTTACCTTAGTCAATATTAAAAATAATGGTTAAAATTGTTTTAAAATATATTTGAATTCAATATGAAAATAGATTTATCTTCACTAAGTTTATTCATATTATTGCTTTTATTTTTAAAACTTAGCCATTTTTCTTAGTCATTGGATTTTTAAATTAAAAATGCTAGTTATTCTCTTTTACTTTGTTATCCACAAGTGCCCACTTTATTTCCCATAGCCACACGAGAATATTTCACAGCTCCAAATATCTTTGACCCATTAGTAAAAGATTTTTAGGACTTAGTTGATTCATCAAAAGACTCCTAGAGACAAGTGGTGTATTTTAATTATTCCATGGTCCTTGAGCACTTCAAACTTGCTTGTAAGCCTCCAAATATTTAGATAAGTAGGATTCTATCAAGTGGCATGATCTTGATGACCCATTTCCTTGGGTGACCTCATATATAATAATATCTTGTAGGCAAGTAGATAAGTGACATACTTTCAATTGCCATGATCTCAATGACCAACTATCCTAGGTGAATCTATACACAAAATAATACTCTAGGTGAATGGGTAAGTAATATGATACAAAGTGGCATGATCCTAGTGACCTACTACCCTAGGTGACTCCATACAAAACAAAACCCTCTAGGTGAGTGGATAAGTGGGATGCTACCACATAGTATGATCTTGGTGACCCATTATCCTAGGTGGTCCATACAATTTCAAAATGAAACCATGTTGTAAAATCCAACTTCACCATGACCAAAAATAATTAGTGCATATCAAGCCCCAAATGGTAGTGGAATAATGTATAGTAGTCACATGGAATGAACCTAATAATATAGGACACATTGTTAATGACATAAAAAAAAACTAGCTTAAATTGGATGGCATGTCTGACCATCAAAACCATCAAAGGAAAAAAATCACTATTATTAAGTTTGAGAGTGTAGGATGAGAACAATTAGTTTCTCATCAACATGATAGATGGATGAATTGACTATATACTTCAATGTGAAAATGGCTAGAGGCAATAATCATAGTGTGGTAAAAACATTTCAATTATGGAAATGATGTAATAGACAAGATCTCCATCTTAAGGAAACATAGGGATTTGGTTTCAACTATAAAGAGTATGGCTCAACTTTAATCTATCAGACACAAAATAAAAGTGCCCACCACTAGAAGTGAAATTCAACATAGAATTGACAAGGAAAATACCAATGGAAAAATGTCATGATAGAAGGTCACCCTTGTTGTACCTAACATACCCCCATTGATTTTTAGAATAAGGACCCATTGTATTTTTGAAAAGATTTATCCCTATCTTTATAGTCTTTTAAAGAGAAATATTTATGTATTTCACTAAATTCACTACTTTATAAACCTATAAACATGTTTTGTTTGATAAATAACCTACTAATGTTCTTCAAAAGTTGTGTATATACATTTGGATTATTTTGGTCTTTGATGAAATTATTCAGTGAACTTATTCAGAGAATTTTTTTAAAAATATGCTTATAAGGATCTAGACTTTAAAACTTTTGTTCAAAATTCAATCTTCAATAGTTTTCAACACTTCACATTTATATAAACCTTGTCATGAATTTACTCTTTATAGTTTTTTTTGTTCATAGTAATTATTTAGGAAAACTATTTAGAATTCATATCTATAGGGCCTCCACAAATTTATTCACAATATATTAAATAATTTGCCATTTAATCTTCACATGCTATTCAAAACCTAGGTTTTAAAAAAAAATCACTTTGGCTCATCTTGGTCTTTAGAGGATTTGTTTGGAAAAACCCTTTAGTTAAATTACTTGACATGAAACTATTCTTCGATGAGAATGTTTGAAACATTTGTTTGGTGAGTTTATTTGGCTCATCTAGGTATTTACATATTTTGCTTGGTGAAATTATTTAGTGGAAATTTTTTATATTTTCATCTTTGATAAAAGAATTTGAAACTTTTATACGAGAGATTCATCTACCTCACAAACACTTCTTTAACGCTATATATCAACTCCTAACTCTAGACTACCAATATCCCATGTGGCATGATAAACTAAATCAAAAGAAGTGATGAAACAACATTTTGAAAAAGTCAATTATGTGTCACTCTTACCTAGCATTAATAGTGCATATGTGAAACGCCTTCCAAATAAAGTGGAAAATTTTGAATTGAAAAAACAAATAAAACTTATAGACATTGGACATTAATGTTACATGAACTATAAATGAATGTCAAAGATATATCAAATCATTTTGGATGAGCAACATGTTCATTGATCTCAAGTTAACTTTAAAATCAATTACTTTCATGATATTAAGCCCTAGCTACCATAATTTTGAGTGTATAGTATACTCAGAATAGCCAAGTTACTAACTTATAAACAAGAACATTTATCAACATGGTTAAGTAGCAATGGCATCCTCATCTAAGGAATTCTAAGGAATCCTACCCATGCCAAGGTTTTATATCAAGGATTTGGATAAATACAAAGATAAATTCTTTAATCCCATATCATTTGAAAATGATTACAACTATTTAACACTATGGTAGGTGAGACACCAGGTTGATGTGCATACCCATAAAGAGAGATTGACTCCATCTCAATGACAATTGATTGAAGACCTCCTCTTAAAATTCTAAGGGATATAATTAATAGTATCAAATATAGAGGTCATTCCATGCATTAACCTCCTATGAGACTTATTCTTTTCTAGGAAGGTGATTGGAGGTGCTTTCCAACACCATTTAGAATATAAGATAGTCATGGCATGCATCTTAGGTGATGCATTTCAAAGGTATCTCTCCCTCCCATTTTAGAGTTTACTTATGATTTTAATAGGGTAGTCATGTGGAATAAAGATAAATTAGTTGAGAAAACACTAAGTAGATAGATTATTCTTATAGAAACCATCAATTTAAAAGACAAGTAGCTAGTGCCAGAGACCAAATTTAGGATGGAAATCCTAATTAGGATGCCCATATTGAAAAGGTTATTCAAATATATGAGCATTTAATTACTCCATTATGATTGGATTTCATTGCTTTAATTACCTATGACCTTAGAGTTAACATTCCCTCTAGGTGAATTAATTAGTGCAAGGCTATGGGAGAAGATATTACACAAAGATAAGAGGCCCGAGGGAGGCCATTTCTACATGATGTCTTACCTTATCAATGTTATGCTCAACATAGTCTATGTTCATAATATGTCACTCTAGATCCCAGCTCCAGACTATATCAAGAATCATATATGTGATTCTTCTTATTTGATGCACATATACACATATAATTGGAACATTATATGTATTATAGATGATGTCTACCCCCAGGTATGGATGGCCATCGACGAGTCTCCTCTATGTAGGATATCCAAAATATTTTTGATACATTGTTTATTAGAGGAGACTACTAGTTATACCCATATTACACTATCATTTTGGTCATATGCCATAAGGTATCACCCCTACACTTCCCTAAGTATGTGTTTGATAAGTTTATAGAGCAAGAAATTGACTACTAGTTATGGTGGGGAATAGAAGAATACATACAAAAAAATAAGAAGATATAATTTCATGTATCCTAAATCATGATTGGGATAATGTGCTACATAAATCACAAAAATTTATATGAAGTTGATATGTATAGAGAGTATTATTCACTAGATACCCTACCACATAGGGAATGGGATCTCTTATCATTCAAACCTTGCACCCACTAAATTATAAGAATTGGTTCAATGAGACAATGGGAATATCCCCAAGATTTTAGGACCCTTTCACTCCTTAAGATAAACCTATAGAGTAGGCTAAATTCCTTTTATTCTAGGTGCACTATTTTAAGACCAACACATAGACCTAAAGAGTAGAAAGGTAAATCTATCACTAATCTAAACCTAATATTTTAAAAGAAAAGGGAGGAAGAAGGTAAGAAAGTGATAAAATAAATAAAGGGTGATGTACCAAGAATATATTAAGTGTTCCTGCTACCCTAATAAACACACTAATTTTTTTGAGAATGAGACAATATCATATAGACTCCACCAAGGATACTCTAAATACAAAACTATTTCATGTAAAGGCATGAGAACATAGCATAGCATTGAGAGGGATGAATTTAATCCATAGATAATGCCTACATAAACTTGAGTGTGCACATAATACAACCTACAAGTGATTTCCAAGTTCTGCGTAGAGGTGTTAGGAGTGGACAACAATGAGAGGGTAAAACATTACCCATAGAAAAAGATCAAAAAACACATATAACACACATAAGAAAATAAAAATGAAGGAAATTTAATTCAATTTTCATTAAAATTCAAAGTTAAACCAATAGAGGTGATCTTAAAGGGAATTTTTTTTAGCATTTTTGTGCTCAAAAGTCCTCCTTTCACAATGATAAATCTACTTGCTTATATAGGCAATTAGAGAGCTTACAGTCATTACTCCATCTCACCCACTATTGGGGTAGTTACAATATTCAATAATGATTTTAGGGAGTATCCAAGATATATTTTTGGAAGTGAAGACATGTCTATGCTCTATATTATTTGAAATGATGCCTAGTGTCAATAGTCATCTTTGCATTAAAGTCTATGGACTTGTCAAATCAAAACATCACTCCAACTGTAATATTGACCAATTTAATTCTACATTTCTCTAATTTTAAATCAATATATTCATGAAGAAGGAGAATTAATATTTAAAATTTAATAAATGGCATTAAAAATTGAGCCATAGATCAAAATATATGGTTAAAAAACCAACATGTGGTTGCACAATCATATCAACACCTTCAAGACATGGAAAAATGGAAAATCATAGCATAAGATATGAGAAAACCCCATTATTTATTATATCAATTTAAATATATTGAAAAGATGATGAAACTGTTATTTCTATTTTTATAAATAATTAAAATAACCCTTGAGATCAATATGATGAAAATGTTATTTCTATTTTTGTAAATAATTAAAATAACCCTTGAGACCTACCCTCTGAGTGTTTTCTAGAAAAAAGTTAAGTGATAAATCTTCTCAGAAGGGCTACTTTGTACCATTATAACTTTTCACTAGAGACTTGCATAGCTATAAAACCAAGTGAATTACATTCTCATGACATTACGGTAAAATCATGAAAATTTTCATGGAATTTATACTTAATTTACCCTTACAAAAATATTAATCAAAAGTGCTCACTGAGTATATTTAACAACTGGAAACTTAGAAAATTGTCTAGGTATAAAATCAGCGTAGAAGCCAATTTTCACAGCTACACAGTTTGCACGTGATAGTGAATTTTTTATATAAATTTTACCTACATATTATACCTAAACTTTAATACCACCATGTTAAATTTTAAGGCAATTGGACATGATTTTAACCTATGTAATGGTGTTTGAAAAGTGCTTACTGGGCATATTTGGCACCTAGAAACACATAAAAATTTGCATTTTGGTAGTTTTCACAGCTACATATCTTCCAAATGAAGAATTTTTTATATAAAAAATTTCAAAATTGTATTATCCTTACATTTTATACCCTCATAAAAATTTTAGGGAGAAAATAACATGATTTAGTCATATGAAATTGCTCCCAAAAAGTGTTGCACAGGTTGATTTAGCACTTAGAACTCTAAACCTTGAAATGTGAAAACTTGAACCTCTCCACTTTTGCTTGAATTTTTTTTATTTTTAAGGTTTAACATTTTTGTATACAATTAAAAATATCAATTAGCACTTTCTTATAATGACATAGTCCATCTTTGCAAAGTTCTGAATGTAGGCCAATTTCGGCCAACATTTCTAGCAACCTTTATGGGTTGCTTGCCTGCTAAGTAGAGATTTGGTATCCTTAATAAATCCATTGTAAATGGATTTATATAATCACACAAAAATCCTCACATTTTTGAAACTTGAGATAGCTACAATCTACCTAACCTTGTGCCTGAGCCAATCCTTTAAAATTGAAAGTGCACCTCCACAAAATAAGGAAAGAAAGCAACACAAACTATGCCATAGGCACTTAGAGGAAGGTAAAAACTAATTGAATATATTTTTAATGTGTGATATATAACTTGGAGTAAATAAATACATCTAACCTACCCTAAACTAACTAATTAAAAATCCATTTAAACAAAGTAATTGACTGGCTGTACAAAATAGTTTCCCTTTTTTACTAATCTAATATGATTTACATGCTTGAGGGAAACCAACCAAATATGGATAAGGATTGAATAGTTAAAAAATTAGCTATATTCTTCTCCAATTAAAATAACATAAAAAAACTCACTTACCTAATCCTTTTAGCTAAACATAAAACTATCTTGGAGTGGATATGCAAGTTGATCTTACTCTTCTTGATGCTCAATTTTATACTCTGAATTAAGCACAACATATGATGGTTCCTCCTTAATAGCTTCTAACTGAGCTAGGTACTTGATAAGGCACCCACTTGTTAATACAAATTTTGAGTAATCAAAATTTCCCTCTCTTATGCATTTTACTTCTCCATCATTCTGCTCATTGGGATGCACCTACCCAAGTGATTGAGTTGGGAATACATATACTTCCCCCTATTGTTCTTGCTACTCATGGTTTTCCCATTTAATCAATGATGATTTAATGTCAATGATAAAATAAAAATCCTCTAGCTCATCCAAAAATAAATATTATTCTATCTACTCTTCACTCTTCTACATGAAAGGCCTCATTATAGGTTCATGACTGACCTCATCTTCTTCCATACTGAATGGAAGCCCATTTATCTAAGAGAGAGCCTCATCATCTTGCCCCTATGTAGGCTTATTTTGTTCATCATCTTCTTCAAACAACTTTGAAATTTCTATTTTAATGTCACAAATAGGGTTGTCAATGATGATTTTCTCATCATACTCACTTGAAATATCCTCATCCTTATTGAAATGGTCTTCACTTTCCTTCCATACAATTAGTCCTCCTTTGAAAAGGGAGATGGTGGGAGGGTAAGAGGTTTCAACTGGTGTAGAAGAAGGGGATTATATAAGGTTAGGCATCATTAAGTTAGGATGAATATTATAAGAAGGATTTCATGACTACGCTTGAGGTTTTTGAGGAGGAATGGGAGTAGTCTCTTTCAAGGAAGGGGGCCTCTAAAACTTGGGACCTCAAAATCAAGGGATTTACTTGAAAGCACAGAGGATTTATCTTGTCTGAAGATAGGAAGGGAAGGATTGGAGGTGGTTGGATGTGATTCAATTTCTCACACCTACACAAATAACTTATGCATATAATAGTCCTTAGCTATGATTTGTCTAGTCAAGCACTCTTCTTCATAGATACATTGTGCTATCACCTTCTACTAATAAATGTAAGCTTGATGTGTAAGCTCTTCCTACAACTTACTATGCTCTTTCTCTCTTTCAGTCTCCATTAGTGATCTTTGGAAATGAAGCTATATATCACTGATGCTCATTTAGGGCTGATTATAAGTATGATTAGGTTGCCAAAAAGGCTAAACTAAGGTGGGAGGGAGGCAACTATTATGAAAATGAAGATATCCTGCTATGATAGGGCTATTTGGAATAAAATTGGTAGCATTTTTAGTCTGATATGGCTGGTATGAAGGTATAAAAAATTCATTTTGACAAAGATGGGGGTAGAAGGCATATCTTTCATGATATCTTGACATATTAGAATGTTCAAATAAGGAACAATTAGGTTTAGCCTTTCAATAAGAAGCGCATACCAACATAGTCACCAGGTGATTATATTAATTCAAAATAATGGAAAAGACCAAGAATATCACCTAAATATTAATCTTTGATAATATTTAAGTGCTTAGACTACTTAAAATAATAGATTTAATCTTTTGATTCACCATGGTGTTGAAGGATCTTCCTTGAATGTCAAGATGGATTGAATAATACATGAAAATCCTTTAATGGATGATTAAAGATCATCAAACCATGTCTCATCAGGTATGATAGAAACTATTGTCGCTTGAACCATACACTCGCTAAATTAGAATAATTAGATCATTGAGATAATTAGAATATCCCAAAGGTTTTGGGACCCTTGCATTCCTTGGGGTGAACCTCTAGAGTAGGTCAAATTCTTTCTATTCTAGGTGCACCAATTTAATACTAACACACAAACCTAAAGAGCAAAAAGGTAAATCTACAGCTAATCTAAACCTAAGATTATGAAGGAAAAAGGAGGGAGAATGTAATAAAGTGCTAAATTAAATAAAGGGTTATGCACCAAGAATAGATTGAGTGCTCCTACTACCCTAATGAACACACTACATTTTTTTGATAATGAGACAATATCACATAGACTCCACCAATGATACTCAAAATACATTAGTATTTCATATGGAGCCATGGGAACATAGTGTAGTGTTGAGAGGGATGAAGGTTATCCATAGACAATGCCTACACAAACCTGAAGACACACATAATATGACCTGCAAGTGAGTTCTAAGTTCTACACAGAGGTGTTGGGAATGGACAACAATGAGAGGGGCAAACATTACCCACAGATAAAGATCAATAAACACAAATAGCACATAGAATACAAGAATAATGAAGGGAGGTGAACTCAATTTTCATTAAAATTCAAGGTTAAGCTAAAATAGGTTCTCTTGGAGGTAAAATTTTCATATCATTTATTTTCTCAAAACTCTTCTTTTTACAATGATAAATTTGCCTGCTTATATAGGCAATTAGAGATCCTGTGGTCATTACTCCATCTCACCCACTATTAGGGTAGTTACAATATTAAATAATGATTTTGGGGAGTATCTAAGATATTTTTTGGGAATTTAATACATGTACATGTTATGCATTATTGGAAATGATTCCCAATGTTAGTAGTCATCTTTGCATTAAAGTCTATGGACTTGTCAAATCAAAACACCGCTTTAGCTACAATATTGACCCATTTAACTTTACAATTATCCAATTTTAAATCAATACAATAATAAATATGGAGAATTAATATTTATAAAACAATAAATGACATTGAAAATTGATCCACATATCAAAATATATGGTTAAAAAACCAACACATGGTCGTATAGTCACATTAACACCTTCAAAACATGAAAAAATAAAAAATTACAACATAAGATATGATCAAAACCCATCATGTCTTATATCACTATAAATATATTAAAAATAAACTAAAAATGGTATTTTTTTTTTAAATGATTAAAATAACCCCTATGACCTGCCCTCGGAGTGTTTTCTAGAAAAAAGTTGGTTGAGTGATAAATCTTCTTAGAAGGGCTACTTTGCACCATTATAAATTTTCACTAGAGACTCACATAGCTATGAAACCAAGTGAATTAAATTATAATGACATTAAGGTACAATCATGAAAATTTTAATGGAATTTATAATTCATTTAACCCTTCATAAATAGGAATCAAAAGTGCTCATTGGGCAGATTTAACAACTGGAAACTCAAAAAATTGGCTAAGTATAAAATCATCTTAGAAGCCAATTTTTGTAGCTAGACAGTTTCCACGTGGGAGTGAATTTTATTTGAAAATTTTACCTTTATATTTTCCCTACACTTGGATAATACCATGTTAAATTTTAATGCAATTGAACTTGATTTGACCTTATGCAATGGTGTTTGAAAAGTGCTTATTAGGCATATTTGGCACCTCAAAACATAGAAATATACATTCTAGGTAGTTTTCATGGCTATGTATCTTCCAAATGAAGAATTATTTTCTATGAAAAATTGAACCATTTTATTTTCCTTACATTTTTCTACCGTCATACAAATTTTGAGGAGAAAATAACATGATTTAGTCATGCAAAATTGCTCCCAAAAAGTGTTGCATAGGTCGATTTGACACTTAGAGCTCTAAACCCTGAAACTTGAAAACTTGAACCTCTCCAGTTTTTATTTAAAATTTTTATTTGTTAAGGTGTATAAATTTCATATACAATTAAAATTTTCAATGAACACTTTGGTAGAATTATATATTCCATCTTTGCAAAGTTTTGAATGTAGGCCAATTTTGGCCAACATGATCCACATGGTCAAGTTTGTAAATACATCAAGGGCCTTGGTATTCCTAAATAAAATGAGCCATATGACCATGTTTTCTTATTTTTTAAATTCTAAATATGATTCCCATGTCAAGGAATGGGCATAAATAGTCAATTTTATAGAATACATCTTAAAAATCATTCATGGACAACCTTATATATAAATTGTGGATGCATAGAATAGACTCCCACTAGTTGGAGGATGGGATACATCATATTTTTGGGTTAAATGGACATATAAACCATAAAAATATGAAGGTGAACCTTCATATACACACCTTGTAACATTAAAAACTATAAAAAAGGAGCCAAGTGTGACTGATACTTCACTTGGAGGAGCACAAGATGACCCCATTTGTCTTGACTATCTAAATTCTAAGGGACCTATCCAGACAAGTGTTACATCAATCCCATAGATTTCCTATAGTTACATCAACCAAAAATACACAAAAAAACACCTTTCATATCTAGGAAAATAACTATTTGTTATAATAGAAAGTTGAGGGTTCAACTCCCTCCATAGAGTCTAGTTATTAAGGTACCATCAAGATAAGGAAAATGAAAAGAGGTAACTATAGGTGAATCCATAGATGAGGAGTGGATCTTGAAAGATATATGATATTGAGGCTCTAAGAAAACAAGGGGAAATCACCATTACATGAGTAATCATCAAGTGAAAATCAACCCCTTCAGTTTCTACTACTCTTGTTGTGTCTTATGTTTCTCTTTTTATTGTTAGTACATTTGATTCTATGTCACTCAATCTTGGTAGTCCCCCTCCCTTTTTTATGCCCAAGGTGGAGGTTATTTCTACCTAAGTGTTAAACCAACCTTGCTTGTTCCAAAGGTAGAGGATACTTCCTCTATCCCTACTATTCCTACTCCCCTAATTAGTCTCCATCTAATTGAATATATTATGTCCATTCATGTTGTTTATAATATGGTTAATTCCAACACCATCCCGAATCCCTCAAATACTAATAAAAATCCTACCAAGAAGGCTAGGGGAGAATTATCAGGCCCCAGCTCCATGTTTTCTACTCAGCTAGTTTTACCAATGCCTCCCTCTAGTTCCTCTCAATATCTTACTATGACAACAACAAATAAGGTTGAGAAGAAGAATTCAGTCTATACAGTCCACCCACTACCTCAATATGGTGGGGTGGACTTGTCTAAGATAATTTGGCCTTCAATTCTTGATCCCCCACTTGAAGAAACTTTGAATCAAACCTCAAGAGAATTATTGGGTAAGAATATAGTTCAAGACAATCAACCCAAAAATACAACCCATCTAGTCCTCCCACATTGGGAAAAAAAATCCAGTCAAAGGATTATCAAAGGCTTAATATTTTAATGATGGAATTTCCCATAGTAAACTCTATATTTGAAAAATCTACAAAGAGTGTGAAAACAGTAAGGAAGAGGAAACTAAAAGATGAGACTAGGATAGGGGTCATACTAAAAGAGAGATAAGAGGTATTTACCTTATCCCAAAAGAAGAATAGGAAATTTGGGTAGTCCACATACATAGAGGATTTCAAATCCTATTTTTAAACTCATAAATATGCTCTAGTTAAGATACATGGAGGAACTGAAATGACAAGAAAGGACCTAGAACAAGAAATTTAAAAAAAAAAGGAATAATAGAAAACTTTGCATGTTCCCATATAGATAGAAACAAATGTGCAAAATGTTTCATCTAGATTTTATAATATCCTGGAAGCTATTACTGCAATGAGGATAGAAATGGGACTTCATATAGCTAAAACCTCTAAATTGTTTACTTATTTGAAATAAGATGAAAATAAATTGAAATTTCTTATTCTTTATAGAACTAGTAAGGCATATGCCCACCTTAATCTAAAGGCACCATTGGAGGCTACCAATGCCATCAATTTGGTAGTCATCAAGACACATGAGAATAGAGAATGTATCATAGCACCTAAGGTAGTAATGAATAAATACCTAGAGAATGAAACTTTCATTTTACAAATTCTAGATGAGTTAAATCTCTCCCAAGCTAGGGATTCCATGGCTAGGCTCATCAATAAGGCCTATTTTTATTATATCCTTCAATAGGCTTAAATGATATTCAAACATAACTTACAAGGAATGATATTATAAGAAATAGAAATTGAGCTAATGTTTTTGAGGAAATAGGTCACAAAGTTTGAAATCTTCAAAATTAATTTTAGAAATACAATCACTAAGCATGAAAGGATCATTGAAAAAGTTAATAGGGTGCATGAGCCTCTATTTATTAATATGTACATAATTAGGTACTAGAATGACATTAGAGACAAACACTATCAAGTGTTGAAATAAAGAATAAAGTTGATGCTTCAACTTATAATTTGACACAAGCTACAACTTTGATGCCTCTAGCCACCACCAGTGCCATGCAACCACCCAAAAAGCCTTAGTTGAAGGATAATTTTGTATGTATAAATGAAAATAATACTTATTTGTGTAATCATATTTTACTTACACTTAGCACATACTGTAAGAGTTACCTAAACTATTTGTAAGTGTGCACACATTACATTGTATTGTACAGGCCAAACTATTTTGATGTAATTGTAGTTAACTATGAGCATGCACACTTGTAATTTTAATGCTAAAATTAGCCCTGAGGCTTTAATTGCATAATATAACTGTGTTTACATGCACTTGGAAGATGAGGTAACCCCTCCCCAACTATATATATTCATGTAATTACACATTCCAAAGGGTTGGAAGTTTTATCAATACAAGATGAAATTATTTTTTATTGTCATACAATTGCATTGGTGCTCTTTCCTTCTATTTCTATGTTATTAAGGTTTTTTTTATCTTGGTTTTGTTAATAAAATAAGTTGAAGTGTGAAAAATCTACATATAATTCTGATTTTTATCATTGTTGTATGCTAATATTAGATGTGTAAAATCTATTGAAAGTTAGTAGACTTTATTGATTTCAAGAAATTGGTTAAATAGTGTTAATAATCTCAGTGTGCAGGAGTGTTTTATCTTTGGTATATTATTTTAAGTGTGTGACATAACTTCCTTAGACAACTTCTTGGTATGAGCTATAATCTCCCAACTAAAGGTGTACAATATCAAATCTAAAGGGAACAACCTTTAGTTGCAACTATTAAGTTTCCTATACCATTTCCATAGATTAAATATGTTTTCTTATGAACGTGAAATAGCTACAAATAACAAGTATTAGTTTTGGAAACACTTGTACACAAATGAACTAACCTAGGAAGTGACCCCTTAGGACACCAAAACCTTCTTTTGTTCTCTACCATTACATCCTTTTGAAGTTTATTTGATTGAGATATACCTAGTCTAGAGTATACACAAACCATCCATCCCACTCACTTAGGTTTGATTTATTTTCTAGGATTTATTTCACTACAAGAAAACTTGGTTAAAAACTTGCATGCTCTACTTGTACCACCACAAGGTTATTTAACCTGTACCCACAACTCATGCCCTAGAGTGGAGTTTACCTCCATTGAAAATCTAAAACATTAGAGGCTACCTTGTTAAATTTAGGGGATGTGAAAAATACCCACATCAATAACCCAAAACTACTAGAAGCTACCAAATCAAGTGTGAATTTAACTTTTGACACTTATGAAGGGAATGACATACACATTTGGGAGAAGGTAGAAGGTCCCTAAGGATAAATCCACATTAAATAAGAGATTTTATATAATTTTAGGACACATATGGACAAGTTTGAATGCAATGCCAAGGCATTTCCAACCACTTTTAGCTACATTTGTTTGATGGAATTTATTTCCATGTTGGCAAAAGCATGGTGTCTAATAAAAGTTCTTAACTACATTTTTTAATCCACATTAAATACTCATCTACTTTTACAATCAGAGTTCAGTGTCCTCAAATTTCTATTTGGTTTCTTATAAGTATGAGTTATAAATCCTTTCTCAAGTCTAGCACTTTATGAATTAAAAGAGAGACATATAAGACTAGACACTTTATTTTTATTATTCTTTATATCTTCCTAGATTAGTTTTGATTTTTTAATTTTTATTAAATTTGTTGTTGTTGAGGTGAAGTTTATAGTTTAATGGTTATATGGGCTCTGAAATTTGATAATAAAAAATAAAATATTGATATTTGAATATTATTTCGATTATGTGTGGACATTTTCCTATGCATATTTTATGGTGGTGATTCCCTTTCCTTCTTAAATTCAATCTTCCCCAGACTCTTCTACTATCTTTAGTTGGATTTTTGTTAGGTATAACTCAACCAAGGTTTATGTTTTAACCTTTTAAGGTTTGTCTTATGTAAATAATATGTTTGATTAAAGGTATTAGTAGACTAAATCAAGGAAATAATATGCATAAAATAGCCACTAATTTGTTATAGAATTGACTAGCTTTGAATTTTTAAAAATAGTAATAAATATGTGCAAATAAAGACTTATTTAGAAAACACATGATATAGATGACCTTAGTGATGGAAACTAAGATAAAATCAAATATAAGTGTCATCAACTATACCCCTATGTTATAACCCCTCCTAGATAGTAGTGCCACATTTGGATAGTAATGTCATGTGGCTCTAGTGTCCTAATATTGGTGTTAATGTCCTCTATGTAGGACTATCCCAAGCTTCTAGGTGATATTATGTTTGGATTTTTAGGTTCTATTTCTACATTCATGAATTATAGAACTCTATTTTTTGCTTATAATTATTTATTTGTGATACAAACCCTAATCCTCCTTGGAAGTAGGGTATGAGCTAAAAAGTGTGTTTGATAGTATGATAGGCTAGACATCCTCAACACCTCACTATGAAAAGAGTTTCCTACATATCAATACTCTGAGGAGGGATTAAGCTTGATGTGGTTATCCCCACCTAAGAGTTAGTTAAATTTCAAGTGATGCTAGTATAATAGTGGCCTTGAGTGCCTTGAGTGTGTTTGAGATTGGAAATCTAGAAAATAAAAGTCATATACTCAACTTGTTTAGTGTTTGAATAGGTATTTTGCATCTAATCTCCATCTAGTAGATATAGGGATAAAATTCATGTATTTATAGTGTTTTTTTACTTGTGCACATAATAAAATTTGTCTAGGACAACCTTATGAGGGTTTTACTTTTGAAAATGTATTAATTCAAAAAGGCTAGGGTAAAAGACATATGCACCATTTTGGGGACACTAGTGCCTTGTGGCTCTAGTGTCTTTAATGTGGAATTAATGTTTATATAATATAAAATTATGATTTAAGGACCATGATTGGTAAATGAGGGTTTTATATTGTGTTTGAGTAGACTAGAGATGCCTATGGCCCACACAAAGGTTGGATAAGTGTGATAATAGGCTTTAGGATAGGTCTAGGGATAAGATAGGGATATGTACTCTTAATTATCACTCTTAACAATAAAATACCACTTTTAGGTGATTATATTTACCCTCTCTTTATGTTACAAATATAAAAAAGTGAAATGACTAGTATAAATGAAAAGAAGCATACGTATACTTATGTAGGAAGTGAAGCCTATGAAGCTGAGTATGAGTATGTAAAGCTGAGTCTGAATATGTGAAGTATGATCTAAATCATGGTGTAAAGAGGTGTGAAATAGATAAGGAAAAAATACACCTAATTAGACACCTAAACCAATGCATGAACCTGATGCCAACCTATATGTGTGTGTGTGTGTGTGTGTGTGTTTATAGTGATCAATCAATGAATAGCTTAGATTGAGCTAATAGTTTTCTCAATCCTCATGTGTGGATGGATAAAGAACTCAAATAGGCTATGAATCCATCATTTACAATATTTGTATATTATATGCATCTAAAAATTAACTATGTGAAGTAATGAAAATGTCTAATTGATTATATCTAACTATGTATGTCAGCTTTGCAACCACTTGGGTACATTAAGTATATCTAGGTAATTTGGGAATGTCAACCACTGCAGATGGAATAAGGCATGAAACTAGTAAGAACCTAAAATATTATGTCAAGTGTATATAGTGTAGATAATGACATGGAATTTTTCATTCCATCTAATCAACTAGTGTGTAACCTGAGTCTATGGAAACAATATGACATACATATACCCCTAATCTAGTATATGATTATTTGATTTTATACTGAGTTGTAATAACTATATCTAACTTTCTAAACTAAATATGGGAAAATTCATGTCATACATGATTACCTCAATCTAATTAAACTAATATGAATATGAGCTAAGCTAATGTGAATCTAAGTAATTATTGAGTATAACTGATAATTATGTAACTAGATCTATGCAAACCTATACTTTACCTGTTATATTATTCTAGCCAATCTAAATTATTTTAAAATTCAGGCTACTAGACTATAACTTCATATCTTGGCTAGCAGTACCATGAGCCACTAGTGTCCCCATTTAGATGCTATTATACTTTTGGTCTAAATTCTATGTCACTATACTGCTTTCTAAGTCACTATTTTTCCACTATGTTTGATTTTATGTAATTTCGCTTGTGTGTTGAAAAATGTTCTATGAGTGCAATATAGGAGCTTGATCTCTGTAACAAACCACTATGAATTCCCCCTTTTCTTAGGATAGTTTTTGAACTTATGCAATAACTAACCTTAAAATACAAAGCTCTACAAAATGTGTGTTAGTTAGATCATTTATGATAACTACATGATAATCCAATATAATGTGCATACATAACATTAGAATGTAAGAGAATATGAGCATAATTAATGTAAGATGTATGTTATGTCTATAATTTCATAAGGGTGTAAACATAGATGTAATAAAGGTATGTAATAACAAATTTGAGTAAAATTGAGTAGCTACCTAGGGGTATGGGGCATGATGTCCATAACAACACCCAAGTAGGAAGGGTAGATGCATGACATCCCTTATGGCACAAAAAAATTATTTTTGTAACAATCAAATACAAGTGTCATGACCATGATACATAAAATAAATCATACATACAAAACACATGATACATGTAAAGTAGGCCAAGGGGCTAAAATATAATGGAAATGGGCACATGTCACTAAATTGAGTAAAATCAGACATATAAGGATATATTCAAATGTCCACATACACAAGAAACAAGTAAGTTGGCTTAGAGCCACTTATAAGTACATACTCAAATGTCCACATACACAATTAGGAAAGTATATCCAAGGGACATGGGAATATGTCTAAGGCATACATACTATGAATATAAGTGGCATATATCCAAAGAATAATGGCATATTCAAGTGTAATCAAATATAAGAAGCATATAAACACAATCAAGTCAAAACTAAGTAAGTTATAAATCAAAGCATGCATGATTATGTAGTAAAAATGTATGTAAGAGATAGGATTTACATATGTTGATTCTAAAGTAGTAATAGATGATTTTAAAAATTGAGTATGAGTAGTAATGATCAATATCTATATATAACAAAACAAAATTTGGAATGTAGAGAATATAAGGTTATAACCTCATAATAAAAACTATGGATAGGATACCCCCAAGTGGGTGAATGTGTCAAGTGAAGAACCATGAATTAGTGTATATGCCCCAAGTGGGTTGATAATATCATGTCTAGATTAGTGTAGTGGACCTAAGTCATGTAACAATCTGCAAGCACTCAACAAGAACAAGTGAAGCATGTAGTATGATAAAATAAAATATACTAAGATAGCTATCATATGTAGTGTCTAGAAAATATAATAAGTGTAAACATATCAATGCATATACTATATAATTTTTTTTGTGTTTTTTGAGTAACATTTGAATGTTTTTGTGTTTTTGAAATGTTATAATGTTTTTATATATTTTTTAAAATAAGCTATGTACAATAAATATGAAAATGAACTATGTACAAGGAGCAAGAGAGAGGGAAAGTATGTACAAGAAAATATATACCATACTAACTAATGATTCTTATGGGAGACTCATTATCACTATGACCTATGTCAAATAACGGAACTATGATCATGCATGCTATGATAAAAAGAAACTATTATCCCATAATCTATTGTACTAAGTGATCTATGTGTGTATCTTACTATGTAGTGGTGTTAGAAATTTGTGGCACTAATTGTGGTGTGTTATAAACTATAGGGGTCTTATAAATCCATTTGGTACAATAAGATGTAGGTGAAATAGGTTAATTATACTTAGAACCCTAGGAAAAAATTAATATTAATCTATAAAAAAAGTGAAAGGAGTAAGGCCCTCTAGAATATGACATATCTCAGATGTAGGGGTCTCTCTAATAGTGGCCTCCATGGGAGAGTATGTGTATGTGTCAATACTTTAGGATTAGACCTCACCTACACTGGTGGCTCTACTAAAATTTGTGATGTGTCAATAAGAATTGTCCTCTAATATGTAACTAATAACTATTTTATATTTGGTAACTATGATGGAACTGTAACTCATAATTGTGTTGTAATTGTAACTAGTAGTTGTGTTATAACTAGCTATGGGATAGGTAGTCGTTATTCATATGGAAGACCCTCGACTTTGACCACTTGATTTTCATGTATGTATTCTAGTCATCTATGTACTATGGATGGGATGGATCATAGATTCTATATCCATGGCCTACCTAATAACATATCAAACATGCTTGCACTAGGTACTAATAAGAACTAGGTGGCTATATGTGCAAGTCCAACTTGTAATGGAAGCATAATCTCCTTGATGGAGATATGAACATAACCACTAAAACATTAATAATTGTGTTTATGGGGAATATATCCTTCATTTAATTCCCCAAATGCTATAAAGGTGTCATAGTGCACATGCTAGTTCTTGACCCATTATCAACCATAACACTTTGGATAGGATGATGACATATGTATGATCATATAGAGAGTGCATGAAAATTTGTATCATCATTAACAATATCCTAGTTTAAGAAGGTGATGCATAGTTTAGATATAACTTTAGTATGGTACATGCCAATAATTTTTTGTAATGGGCGTGTTTCCTCTGAAATAGTATGATATAAAGCTACTGGTGGATGTGCCTAATATGTGTATTAAACACTTGAAGTGATCCCTACTCATTTTTTGTGTGCTTTGGAAATGGTTATGAGAATATATTTAATGTCTTATCTCCTATTTATTTTACTTTTTGTGTCTTTATGGGTGCACCCACATCAATAATGTTAACCTTAATCAAATCTTGTATCTTATGTTTTACACTTAAACATTTATTTGTTGTATGTCCTAGTGCCTTGTGATACTCATTTAATGCATTGGAATCATAGTTTTTTATAATAATATGTGTTGTATAAACCTCTTTAATAATAGGGAGAGATAGGACATTGTATTCCAATAGCTAATATAAAACCTATGTTGGTGACTCTAAAAGGTTGGTGAGGATTTGGCATTGAGCAGGTGATAAAGCCAAGTGAGGAAATGGCTCTAAAGATAAATGAACTATGGCATTTTGATCATTATTGTTCTTAGTGTCCCTTAAATTATATGGATGTTTATTTGAACTCTTATTAGTTGATTTTGATCCATTGGTATAATTGAGTTTACCCATTGATAAAAGTTTGACGTCTATTTATTTTACTGTGTGGAAAAAATATGTGAATGTTGGAAAATTATTAAATAAGATAAATTCATCTAATGCTAGTAAAATAATTTTTTTGAATATGTACTAAAGCTTTTTTTATACCATGGGGCTAGTCAATTTAGCTAATATAGTCTTGTATCGTAAGATAGTCAATTGTGTAACTTGGGCATATGAGATCTTGTCACTGATATTTAAGGAGAAGTGTGCCAAAAACATGTCATCCAAAGGATTGGATGTTGTGCTAGATCACTTTGGTAAGTCATAAAACCACTATAGGTCATAATCCTTTAAACTACATGGAAAAAACATTGTGAGAAGCCAGTCATTAGACATGTAGTCCAAACATACTATGTGAAAATCTTGGAGATGGTGCTCTGGGTCACCCTTGCCATCAATAATGTTAGCTTAGGTTATATGAATATGGGTGGTAATGGAGTTGATTCTATGTGATTTTACAAAGGTGCATGTAAGAGAATATTTGAATCTAAGGCATGTGATGGCCTAGTGTCTCCTTTCTCAAGAAGTAACACTATATCTTGTAGATTATGAACCTCATGTATAAGGGATTGTACATTTGGAGTAGAGGAACTAGCCATAAGAGGTGTATTTGTCACTGAAAGTTGATGAATTACAATTCTTGGATATGCTAGCTGAGTTGGCCCCATTGTAGGTGTAATAATGTTATTAGATATGGGATTTAAAGATTGATTATTATTTGATTCATTTTTAATTTCCAAGATGGTTTGTAAGATTTGAGCTTGATCAAGGGAATGTTCCTAAATTCTATCTTTGAACCTCTATAGGACCTCATCTTTAGTTATAATTATGTTCTTTTTATCACTAGGATATGCACCCTATGAGTAGATGACAAGGCTCTCCTCATCCAAGTGGCACAATGGAATCACCTCTAGGCTTTTGGGTAGCCTAAGGGATGATCTGAGTCTCTAGATAAGGCTAGCTCCCTTGATGTAGCACTTAGGATTGAAACTATTAATAACTTTGAGGGGTGAAAATGGAGAGAGATAAATAAAATTAAAATAACATAAGAGAGGTGATAGACCAAATTGACTAATGACATCCAACCATATGTATATTACACTTGAAATCAAAGGGCAACTAAACATACACTTTCCAATCTATGTCTTCTTGCATCATTGTTACATTGTGAGGTTATGGAAGAATGTCTTAGGCTAGGATAAATATAAAAGAGGCCATGAATTTAACTAATGAAAATACAAACTCACTTAAACATGGACATCTCTTGGAACACTTCACATTCCCTACAAGAAGAAGCTATAAATTGGTGAAAGAATGAAATGCAATGTTGAGGAATCCACAATCTTCACTAAGCAAATTCAACATTCAAGTAAAGTACACTATGAATATTCATGGAAGAGTTAACACTTATTCATTTTATTGATCAAAGGGTATAAAAATTATTAGATATTTTCTATACTCAGGTGGAACGTCCCTTACAATGGCCAAATTGGCTAACTTTTATAGAGTTTGAGAGAGAGAAAAGAAGATAATTCCAAGGGTCATAATAACACTTTTTAATATTATAATATTATTTATCCATGCATGGTAATATTATATGGGTTGAACCATAAAATTTTAGGACCTACAAGTGTCAATCTAAGTCACAAACCTCATGAAAAATGGTAAGAAAACTCCTCAACTAGCTCAAAAAAATTGCCTTCATGATTGGAGCTATTTTAAAATCCTATAACTAATTAGGAGTATTAAAAATTATTAAAATTTAATTGGATACTCTATAAATTACTCTCCATGCATTGGTTTCATGCCTAGTCCTCTAGAAACCTTTGAAAGTGAGCCATCATCATCTGTTATCTAGAAAACTGCCCTTCCATGCACCCTGCATAGTTGGCCTCCAAAATGCATTAAATTTTCCATGAAAATTAGTAAAAGGAATTTTGTAACATTTTTAAATACCCTAAATTTACTTTGAATCATCATGGTCACCTTAAAAGGCCACCCACTTGAATTTTTCACACTTCTCCCTAGCTTGTGCAATATTTCAGTTTGATTGGCTGAGTTGAATCACCTAGTTGGGGATATTATAAGTTTATTAAGGGATTTAAATTAATATTTATAGTTATATAAGTCTTAATATTCCACCCAAAGTTGGTTTCATCTCTTTACAACTTACAAAATATGTAAAACACAAAAAATGGTCAAAAAGAGCCTATTTTTCTCTCCATCTATACAATACTATATGGCTAGCTAACATGTGAATTATCTTGAGGGAGTATTATAAAATTTAAAATCACTATAATATCCAAAATATATCATTATATTATATTTCCAAGATCACTTTTTCCATCAGGTCCTAGCTGAGGGTTTAGTAGGGTTTTAGAGTAGTTTTGGGTCTTAAGTTTGGTTCATAAATATCCAACATCAAACCTGAAAAAAATTATAAAAATATGATATGTAGAGACAATATTTACTTCCCCAAATTCCTTTTAATACCATGAAAAACATCATGAAATATATGAGCAATCAAAGTCCCCTTGTTGAGCTTGTTTCCCTCATTTTATAGGTATAAGTTTGTCCTTAAGGCTAAAAATGGATTTATAAAGGTTCCCATACATTAAAATATCTTATACATCTCTATTATGACCATATAAACATGTTAAAATCCATTTTATCTATCTTATAATGCTAGAGTTGAGAATGACCCTTTCTTTAGCTTCAAGGTCTCACCATTCTTAGAAGTTTGTCTGCACCTTAAGACCTCAAGATAGTCTTTTGATTATTTTACCTATGTCCCAATAGTTAAAAAATGTTTAAAATTATATTATTAAAATTTTATATTTAATTATAGGTCATACCTCATGCTATAAATGGTTTTGACTTCTCAAATGGGTATGAGGTCAAAACTTACTGAACATGCTTGGCTGTAACCTTAGAGTTATTTAGTACCCTATTTATTTTCACCCGTATCTAATATGTTATAAAAATTTATCCTAGTTTATTATAACTATACACACCTTCCCTTAATGTTTTCCCAACTCCTTTTCCAAATCTTCTATCCTATTCCCCTTTAAACTGTCAGTTTATGCATGGGGAAAGTACCCCCTGTCTGAGATAAAATAGTGGGTACTTACCCTATTTTCTCAAAACATATTGTTGTTAGAAGGTCCTATGAAAATTATTAGTATCAATTTTTAAAAAAATCATCACGTTTTCATCTCATATGACCCTCCAAAAGCTCAAACAAATAAGCAGGCTGCTCATATAAGGCATTGTATGTAGGATTCTCAAGTGGACTATGTTTGACTTGATTTATATACCATACCTATAGGTATCTAAGAATTATTAGGTATTGAAATTGGTTTATAAAATACCCTAATTTTTTTCCTTACTCATTCTCTTTTTTTTTCTTGTACATTCATCCCAACTTGCATTGCCAACTTCATAAATATCAACCCCTTAATCACTGTCTGTTGACTATGTTTTATTTGAGGAGGACCCTTGCTTGATCCTATATGGATTAGACATTTTAAAAATTTAATTAGTCCCTAATACAATTTAAAAGTCCATTTAGTAATTTCTTGGACCTTTTGTCTATATGTTTAGACTATAAGCACCTTAAAGATTCCAAATAACCTGCTCTATGCCCCTGGCTCACTGTTTCATACAGTCATAGTTGGTCATAGGTGTATATGGGTTATAAAAGGTATGAGTATGCCTTAATTACATTTTATATGATTTTTTTATGTTTTCATGTCTTAATGAAAATATATCATTTGTTATTTCATCTCATTAACTCCTCTTACACCCTTCCACTCCACCTTTACTCTACAAAATGATTTCTACTTGATAGACTAAGATACCTCTAGTTTGGCCTTGATTGTAGGTGAATTTATATTGAATAGATTTTATGAGGCTCATAACATTAATTGATAATGTTCATATTTGGTCATTTCATCATATTACCCTGTTCAAGAATTTAAAATGCACTTTAAACCACTAGACTGGAACTTTTAGCATGGACTATACCCTATTTAAAAGGATACCTTTAGGTGTTCCTTAGTTCATATAGGCTTAAAAAAACATTAAAAATTTTATTCAATATCTTATAATCACTTTATGTCTACTTGAGCCCATTTTTCACTTTACCAAGCTCCTTTCTATCACTTGGAGCTCTAAACATGATCACTACCTGATTGAGATAACCCATTATGTTATATGTGTAAATTAGACCTTTAACTATATTCAAAAATGATGTGGAAAGATATTGAATTACCATTATGTATTATCATGTATTTAATTTAACCAATACTCTAATTTTAAAATTGTAAAACACCCTCCTAGCATCAATCTTCTAGGTCATTGTCTGATAACTAAGACATCTACCTTTTGTCTTATTGAAGATGCATATGGACTTAAAATTAGCTTAATCAAGATGTATGTGAATTACATTTAGATTATTTTAATTCACAAATTATATTTTAAATCACTTTATATGGTTAAAAAACCATAAAATTTCATTACCTAAGTGATTGTTTGCATACCTTGTTGTGGGTGCACACTTAGGCCAACTGTATGGACAAGGGTGTGAACTTGGGAAGTCAAAATATCATATTCAAACCTCTCTATATGATATTTAGATCATAAAAGTTTCATTTTCATCATTTGATCCATTCACATGTGGGGTGTAATCTAGTATCAATTTGAGAAACAAGAGTTGCTCAAAGAGTTGAAATCTTGTAGATTTCATTGTGCAAGTTCAATGTTTTTGGAGGCACCTTTAGGCCTCCAAATGACCATCTTCTACTTTCCATCCTTCTCCCAAACTTGGCATGGTAATTATAATAGGTGTAAGCTATATTATTGATCTATTTTGATGCATTTGGGTAATTTTTAGGCATTCTATAAGATACCTACAAAACCTCTTAGGTCTCTGTTTTGCTCTTTTAGGGATAGGAGACCAAAATATAGTCATGTGAGCTCTTGAAATGATCTCAACTCCATTTATACCTATATATAAATTTGTATAGATCAATAATGGTATTTTAAACATATAATTATCTAATTAAGGTCTCATTACATGCTTTATCACTCTATTAAACATCTCAGACCCCTATTTAGGCCACCTGTAGGTGAGTATTTGGTGCTCAATAATGAGTTGAACATGAACACTATGATAACTTTATATTAACATTAACCTTTATTATTTCATCCAAAATCAATAATACACTTCTATAAAATATAAAAATTTGAGACACATGTGACATATCTCTATGCATCATCATGATGTCAGCAAGACCTTGTAGGTATGCATTAAGATGTGTGTATGTAGACAACAACTATGGATCTAGGTAGTATACATGGTTAAAATGTTCCAAATCAGTTTATATCCCATACTAACACCTCCAAAAACATCCTAAAACCATTAAGGGTATGAGACAAGTACTAATACCTCCCCTTAAATGTGAATTCAACTCCTAAAGGCACCTATAAGTGTGCTAACATGACCAAATATGTGAAAATGTTCAACATGAATGCTACAATCTCCTCTTTTGCATCATATCAAAACTTTGTACACCAACATATTATAACCAATGATTAATAAATACTTGAAAACCTTTAACACACTTATGAACATGTTATATGGGACTTATGCATGGAAATCAAACTTCTGCAAGTGGAAAATTGACTGAAACTGTTCATGGTGACACCCTCATACAAAGTGAGTTAGTTTGATTTTTAAAAAATTAAATATGAAAAAAATCATGTAAATTATTATATGAGGAAGTCAATATTCTCTCAAAACAATCTCATCAATTGGATTGTACATAATCTCCCAAACCAAAGTAAAACCCAGAGGGTGTACAAATTAGTAGGTAGTTTTGAAAAGTCAACTTCAAATAGATGATTCATAAAGCATAGTTGATCATTCTCAATATTATTGATATGAAAATGGATATATCAGAGTTTAGAATATTCCTCCAAGATCATTTTGCCTAAAACTTCTTGTGTTATATATACTGAGTAAAAACTTGAGTGTCACTTCAATCTGCCAAGAAGGGTAAAAATGTAGTAGAATGGTTTTGGATTATAAATGACATATATATATATATATATATATATATATATATATATATATATATATATATATATATAACCTAATGTGTATATGGGTTTTGGTAGGATTAATAATCACATTACCACCTTTTCTAAGTGGCACACTTCCCAAGGAGGTCATACAAGTACCACTTTCTCCTTTTTTGCCAATAAAAATACCTTTTCTCTAAATAACCTAAAATATTTTTAGTGGTGGCAGTTATCTAAGGATTATAATGAAAAATGGGACATGATATCACATTTTTACACTTTCACATTTCCCAAGAAACCCATAAAAATAATTAAATGCACTCTTTTGACCCCTCAAATGACCCAAAATTGATATAAAGACATAAAAATAATTGACCAAAGATAATATAAAATTATTTGACATCAATTAACCCCTAAAAAACCTCATAAAAATATATTATACCCAGTTATAGACCTTAAAATCTAATTTTTTTACTAGAGGTGCCCCAATTTGACTTAAAAGTGAATTTTGGTTAGCAAATTAGTGACTCATAAGGGTAGTATGCCTTCTATACTAACTAAACCATTATCCTTATTATTCCATTGGGTTTATGATTTATCTAAGTATTGATACAAACATGAAAATTTTTACCGTTGACCATAAACCTTTGATCAAGATAAGACACTAGTGACTACCTCTACCACATAAAGCAAAAGATACACACAACAAAGAAAACAAACACACAAGACACACATGTGATCTAATAACATAGGGGAATTATAGAAAAACCTATTATTTACAACTAAAAATGAGCATACCTCCCTCCTATATCAAAGTTAAAGTTTGAAGTATCATCTTCTTCATGAGATGGAACATGGTGCAAAGCATGCTTCTCCTTGGACTGGATGTTTTATGGCTCAAAATTATCCTTTGGCATTTAAATTTTCATTATATAAATTATACCATCTTCAAACAAGTATTCAATGTATAATTATTCTTCTTGTATCCAAACATATTTAACCTTGTCATGTAGATCCTTAATTGCAACCTTAATTGATGATTGAGCAAGGCATACCTTCTTGTCTTCTATGGTGTTCTTAATAAGATTAGGTTTCTCCTCAGCTAAAATATCTTCTAGTTAATCAAGTATCTTTGAAAAATCTATCCAATCTTGATCATTGTATTCCATGGAAACTTCTTCCTTCATCTTGTCATACACTTGGTCCTCAACTTGGCAAAGCTCTTCGAGCTCTTGAAGTAACTCCATTTGTAGCTATCAATCGTCATTATCCTCTTTATCATCTAGAACCATTACCTATTCCATATTATCTTCTTGATGTATGATATCATAAATATGGTTCTATTCAAGATCCACTACATCATGAAGTGGCTTCATTACATCTGGTTCTTGACTAATAAAAAGAGCTCCATCCCTAAGTTTGATTACACACTCAGGCTCATATTCATTAGACTCATCAAAAATATTGGTTTTATCATTAGATATAAAATATTTTGGAGAATAATAAATTTCAACCAACTCATATAATTCTTTGAATATGGCATTGAACTTCTTCCATAGATATTCTTCCTCATGATCATCTTCAAGAGCTATTTCTTCTACCTTGGTCTCATGAAACTCATTTACGACTACCAATTCTTGAGAGATGACTTGAAATTTTTCTCCATCTTTAATATCACATCCCACTTCATTTTTTAGATGATCATATATAACCTTTCGATTAGATGTAAAATATTCTTCAAGGGCTATGAGATCTTCCATCTCCTTCTCCTTCATGGTGATGCCAAGACTAGGCATTTTGAAATCACGTGATCTAGCCCAAATAGGTTGGCAAAGAGGTAGGTTTTATTAAAACAAGAGATCTCTTTCATTTTCAACCAAATGATCCTCATTAGGTTCCCATACCATAGGTCCATCAAGGCAAATAGTTATAGGTTATGGACAAGATGAGCTAGTTGGGAGGTGGTACATAGAACTCAAATTCAGGTTGAGGGTGAAATATAAGGGTTTTTCCATGGACACAAATTCATTAAAACACAAGGAAATTAGCTATTATATTATACTTTTGTTCACCAATGGGATTACCTATGGTGATTTTTTCCTCACAATCACTCATAAGAGTCTCTTGATCAACCATAAATTGAATTTGTTCTTCTTTACTGTCTTCTCTTAAGATAGGTTCCTCTTTGAGAAGAAATGAAGTGGAGGCTTGATGGATAAGCTCATGGATTTGAGATGAAATATATGGAGTATGAGATGTAGTGGAAGGTGAAGGGGTTGGACATGGAGTGTGGGATAAAGGATAAGGCTTATGAATGGGTTTGGAAAAGAGGAAATCACTAGTGAGCTCTAATGAAAGTGACTTCTTGGGCTGGTTAGGAGGAGAAATATCAACATGGATAGGATTTGTATTTTGACAATGATATATTTATGTACAATCCATTGGAACCACTTATTTAATATTATAAGTTTGATAGGCATATTATTTAGGTTGATGGGCATCATGGAATTAATGATGTGGCTCATTAATATAAGGGTGTTTTTTGGTAGCCATTCTCATAATATTGTCCAACAATAGGGTGTCCATATGGAGAGGGAATGAGGGGTTATATGGATTTCATGGTTCATAGGATTGATATTCATATTGATAGGAATTACAAGGATCATATTGGAACTGATGAAGGTCATATTGAGGTTGGTAAGGATCATGACAAGGTTGACTAAGGACTTGTTCATATTGATGGGGGATAACACAAGCTTTCAATGTCTCTCCAACTTGTGGAGAACAAAACTCACATCCAAGGTCAGCCATGAAACTTCATTAGGAAGTAAGAATAAAATAAAATATTATAAACAATCTCAAAATGGAATACCTGGGTTTCTTGACTATCAGATGTATCTTTAGAGTTGCCATGGATGCTTTGATAGATTCCTCCAAAGGTCAATTATTGAGAGACAACACCAAAAATATCCCAATCTCTTGGAACAAAAGTCACATTAGGCATGCCAAAAACTATTGTCACTTGGATATGCACCCTATGAGGAGATGAAAATAATCTCTTCATCCAAGTGGCACAATGGAATCACCTCTAGGTTTGTGGGTAGTCTAAGGGATGAGGTGAGTCTCTAGATAGGGCTATCTCCCTTGATGTACCACTTAGGATTATAACTATTACTAACTTTGGGTGGTGAAAAAGGAGAGAGATAAATAAAATTAAACTAACTTGAGGGAGGTTATACACCAAATTTATTATTGACATCCAACCGTATGCATATTACACTTGAAATCAAAGGGAAACTAAATATATACTCTTCAATTTTATGTCTTATTGCATTAATGTTACATTGTGAGGTTATGGAAGAATGTCTTAGGATAGGAGGACTAGATAAGAGGCCTTGAATGGAACTGATGAAAATAAAAATTCACTTAAACATGGACATCTCCTGGAATACTTCACATGCCCTGCAAGAAGAAGTTGAAAATAAGTGAAAGAATGAAACACAATGCTAAGGAATCCATAGTCTTCATTAAGCAAATTCAACATTAAAGTAAAGAACACTATGAATATTCATGGAATATATATCAATTAGTCATTTTATTGATCAAAAGGTATAAAAATTAGTATGGCTTTGCCATACTCAGGTGGATCATCTCTTGTAATGGCCAAAATGGCTAGCTTTTATAAGTTTGAGAGAGAGAGAGAGAGAGAGAGAGAGAGAGAGAGAGAGAGAGAGAGAGAGAGAGAGAGAGAGAGAGAGAGAGAAGAAGAAGAAGATAAGTCTAAGGGTCATAAGGACACTTATAAATATTATAATATTAGTTATATATTCATGATAAGAGTATATGGGTCAAAAAATGCAAGATTAAGACCTACAAATGTCAATCCAAGTCACAAACCTCATGAAAAGTGGTAAGAAAAATCCTCAACTAGCTCAAAAAAATAGCCTTCATGATTGGAGTTGTTTGAATGTATTATAAATAATGAAGATTCCAAATGATTGGAATGGAAGGGGAGAATCTCATACATTCCTCTCCATGTATTGGTTGCATTCTTGGCCCTTTATAAACCTCTAAAAGTGAGCCATCATCATCTACTATCTAGAAAATTACCCTTCCATTCACCTTCCACACTTGGCCTCCAAAATGCCTTTATTTTTCCATGAAAATACATGTTGATAGTTGGTGAAATTTCTCAATACCATTCATGGCCTTGAAAGCATTAGGGGCACCTTAAAAGTCTATCCACTTTAAGTTTTCACACCTCCCTAACTTGTGTAATATGCTAGTTTGACTGGATGAGTTAAATCACTGAATCAATGAACTTAAAAGTTGATTAAAGGTATGAATGGAATATTGGGAGTTATATTAAGTCTTAATAGTCCACCCAAAGTTTGTTTCATCTCTTGACTCTTTTTAGAACTTTAAAAACACAAAAATTAGTCAAAAAGATCTTATTTTCACTCCATTTGTACAAGTCCATATGACAATCTATCATCTAAATTATCTTGAGGGAGTATTCTAAAAGTTACAATCACCATCCTAGCCAAAATATCTCATTATATTATCTTTCCAAGCTTACTTTATCCATCAGGTCTTGGTTGAGAGTTTAATAGGGTTTTAGAGAAGTTTTGGGTCTTAAGGTTAGTTCATAAAGATCTAGCATCCAACCTACCAAAAAATTATCAAAAGATGATCTTTAGACACCCTATTTACTTCCCCAAATTCCTTGGACTTACATGTAAAACATCATGAAATAAATGAGTAATCAAAGTCCCCTTGTTGAGCTTTTTTTACTAATTTTGTAGGTCTAAGTTTGTCTTTGAGGCTCCAAATGGATTTTTGATAGTTCACATACATTAAAATAGATTATACATGTATATTATAACCATATAAACATTTTACCATGCATTTGAGTTATCTTCTAATGCTGGAGTTGAGAGTGACCCTCTCTTTAACTTCAAAGTCTCACCATTCTTAGAATCTTGTCTACACCTTAAGACCGAAAGATAGTATTTTGATTATTTTCCCTATGTCTCAATAGTTTAAAAAGGTTTAAAATTATCTTATAAAATTTTTATAATTGATTAGAGGTCATACTTCATGCTAGAAATGGTTTTGACTTCTTAAATGGGTATTAGGTTAAAACTTGCTTGACTGTAACCTTGGATTTCTTTACTACCCTATTTGGTTTCACCCCTATACAAAGAATTATCCACATTTTTCCTAGTGTATTATAACTCTCCATACCTTACCTTAATGTTTTCCCAAATCTTGGTCCAAATCTTCTATCCTATTCCCCTTTAAATTGTCAATTTATGCATAAGGAAAGTACCCCCTATTTGAGATAAAATAAGGTGTACTTAAACTATTTTCTCAAACAATATAGTTTTTGGAAGGTCCTATGAAAGTTTTTATGATCACTTACATAGACATTCATCACCTGGTCATCTAATATGACCCTCCAAAAGCTCAAACAAATAAACAGGCTACTCATATAAGGCACTATGTGTAAGCTTCTCAAGTGGACTATGTTTGGATTGATTTATAGACCCTACCTATAGGTATACAAGAATTATTATCTCTTGAAAGTGGTTTATAAAATACCCTAATTTGTGTTTTTACTCATTATTTTATTTATATTATACATTCATCCTAACTTGCATTGCCAACCTCATAAGTATCAACCCCTCACTCATTGTCTATTGACTGTGTCTTTTTTGATGAGGAACCTTGCTTGATCATGTATGGATTATACCTTTAAAATATTTCATTAGTCCCTAAGAAACTTTACAAATCCATTGGGTAAGTTCTTGGACCTATTGTCTATTTGTTTAGACTATAAACACTTTAAAGATTCCAAATAACCTATTCTCTACCCCTAGCTCACTATTTCATATAGTCAAAGTTAATTATAAGTGTATATGGGATATAAAAGGTATGATTATTACTGTGTACCTAGGGATATGATATATTTATGTATATGGGTTGATGGATATGCCGACCATTACCCAATGTACTACTTCCACAAGTTACTCTATTATCTTAATATATTGTACCCATATAACTAACTAAGGGGATGTGTGCCACATGTCAGCATCTCCATCAACCCATATACATCAATATATTATATCCCTAGGTACATATAAATTATTCCTTACATTTTATATTTATTTTTTATGTTGTCATATCTTAATGAAAAAATATCATTTGTTATTTCATCTCATTAACTCCTCTTACACCTATCCATGTGCACCTTTAGTCTACAAAATGATTTATGCCTGATAGACTGAGACACCTCTATTTTGGCCTTAACTATAAGTGAATATATATTTCATATATTATATTAGGCTCATCACATTTATGGATAATGTTTCTAGTTGGTCATTTCATCATATTACCCTGCTCAAGCATTTAAAATGCACTTTAGACCACTAGACTGGACCTTTTAGCATGGACTATACCCTATTTATAAGAAGACCTATAGGTGTACATTATCTCATCCATGATTAAAAAAACATAAATGTTTGTATATAGTCTCTTATAATAACTTTATGTATTCTTGAACCCCATCTTTCACTTTACCAAGCTCATTTCTATCACTTAGATCTCTAAACATGATCACTGACTGACTGAGACAACCCTTTGTGTTGTAGGTACAAATTAGACATTTAAATGTATTCAAACATGATGTGGAAAGATATTAACTAAAAATTTTAGATTATAATGTATGTAATTTTAATAATACTCTACTTTTCAAACCTCAAAACACCCTCCTAACATTAATCTTCTAGGTCACTATCTAATAACTAAGACATCTACATTTTGTCCTATTGTAGATGCATATGGACTTCAAATGAGCTTCATCAAGATGTATGTGAGTTCACTTTGGATTATTTTAACTCAAAAATTATCTACATGATATTTTAAATCACTTTAGATGGATATAACACCATCAAATTCCATTGCCTAAGTGACTATTTGCATACCTTGTTGTGGGTGCACACTTAGGCCACCTGTACAAATAGAGTGTGATCTTGGGAAGTCAAAATATCATATTAAAAGATCTCTAGATGATATTTATATCATTAAATTTTCATGTTAACCATTGAGTCCATTCACATGTAGGGTGTAATCTAGTATCAATTCAGGAAATAAGAGTTTCCCAAAGAGTTGATATCTTGTAGATTTCATTATGCAAGTTCAGTGTTTTTGGATGCACCTTTAGGCCTCCAAATGACCATCTTCTACTTTCCATCCTTATCCCAAACTTTTCATGGTAATTTTCCTATGTGGAGGCTACATTATTCATCTATTTGGATGCCTTGGGGTACATTTTAGTTATGTTTTAAGATACCTACAAAACCTCTTAGGTCTTTATTTTGTTCTTTTAGGCACAAGAGACCAAAATACAGTCATGTGAGCTCTTGAAATGATCTCAACTCCATTTGTAATTATATATTAATTTGGATAGATAAATAATGGTATTTTAAACCTATAATGATCTAAGTAAGGTCTCATTACATAATTTAACACTCTATCAAACATCTCAGCCCCCAGTTTAGGCCACCTGTAGGTGAGTATTTGGTGCCCAATAATGAGTTAAACATGAACAATATGATAACCTTATATGAAAATGAACCTTTATTATTTAATCCAACATAAATTATACACTTATATAAATTATAACACGTTGAGACACATGTGACATATCTCTATGCATCATCATGATGTCAGTAAGACCTTGTAGGTATGCATTAAGATGTGTGTATACAGGCATCAACTATGGATTTAGGTAGTAGACAGGGTTTCAAGGTTCCAAATGAGTTTATATCCTATCCTAAAACCTATAAAAACATCCTCATGCCATCAAGGGTATGAAAAAAGTACCAATACCTCCCCTTCAATGTGAATTCAACTCCTAAAGGCACCTACAGGTGTGCTAACATGACCAAATGTCTGAAAATGTTCAACATGATTGCTACAATATCCTCCTTTAAATAATATTAAATATTAGGACACAAAAATATGATAAAAAATTATTAATTATCACTTTAAAAACTTAAACACACTTATGAACATGTTATAGAGGCCCTCCATATAAAAATCAAACTTTTGCAAGTGGAAAATTAACTGAAATTGTTCATGGTGACACCCTCCTATAAAGTGAGTTAGTTGGATTATAAAAATGACTTGAAATATGAAACCAATAATTTAAATTATTATATAATCAATTAATTATTCTATATAAAAAATCTCATCAATTGGATTGTACGTAATCTCCCAAACTAAAGCAAAACCCAAAGTGTGTATAGATTAGAAGGTAGTTTTGAAAAGTTAACTTAAAATGGATGATTTATAAAGCATATTTGATCATTTTCAAACTTATTTAAATTAAAATGGATGTATATGAGTTTATAATATTCCACCAAGATCATTTTTCTTGAAACTACTTGTGTTGTTCATACCGAGCAAAAACTTGAGTGTCACTTTAGTCTCCAAGAAGGGTGAAAATATAGTATAATAGTTTTGTATTAAAAATGACATATCTAGATATAAAAAAAATGGATATGGGTGTGGGTAATATGAAGAGTCACATATCCACCTTTTCCAATTGGTACACTTCCCAAGGAGGTCATACAAGTGCCACTTTCTCCTTTTTTACTAAGAAAATTATCTTTTCTCTAAACAATCTACAATATTTTTAGTAGTTTTAGTTATCTAAGGATTATAATGACACATGGGACATGACATCACATTTTTAAACTTGTACATTTCCCAAGAAACCTATACAAATTATTAAATACACTCTTTTGACCCCTCAAATGACCCAAAAATGATATAAGGACATAAAAACTGATTGGCCAAAGCTAATATAACATTAGTTGACATGAATTAACCCCTAAAACACCTCATGACAATATATTATACCCCCTTATAGACCTAAAAATCCACGTTTTTTACTAGGGGTGTCCCAATTTGACTTAAAAGTCAAATTTGGTCAACAATTATCATTGTTAAGTGGACAGAGAGTGTCTTGATTTATAATTTGTATATCATTTTGTTCTTGATTATATTATTCATCTTCATATGCATTATCATTGAAATCTAGATAATCAGGGTGTGAAGGATCAACAATGGGAGTTACAATAGCTATCTCATTCATGTTATAAGCTTGAATAGTAGGAATTTGAATATTCTCTATAAGATTACCACCTAACATAACACTTATTCTCAATGAAAGAGAAATAACTTTTTTAGATGGCATATAGTAAACAAACTAAAATAGAGCTACTAAAATAAAATGTATAAAATTCAAAAAAATAAAACCAACTAAAGAAAATAGGAAAAATAATAATACAAAACCTAGGAATATCCATGGTTAGGGTTTGAGAAATGTTTGAAGTAAGTCAAGATCACCAAATGTTTTAATTTATTAGGGTTTGGATTATGTAAATACTATGTTTGATTAAAGGGATGAGTAAACTAAATTAGGGAATTGATATGCATAAAATATCCACTAATTTGTTACAAAATTGACATGCTTTGAGTAAAAAGAGAAATAAATATGTGCAAATAAAGACTTATCTAGAAAATACCTAATATGGATGATTTGAGTGTTGTAAACTGAGATAGAAGTAGGTTTGAGTGTCATCTACTAGATCCCTATGTTAGAACCCATCCTAGACAATAGTTACACATTTATATAGTAGTGCCATGTGGCTCTAGTGTCTTAATATTGGTGTTAATGTCTTTTATGCAAGACTATCATGAGCTTTTGGGTGCACCTATGTCTAGATTTATAGGTTTTATTCCTACATGCATAAAGTTTAGAATTATGTATTTTTATTGGAATGATTGATTTATGATGAAAACCCTAATCCTCCTTGTAATTAATGTATGATTTGAAAAGTGTGTTTTTCAATAGGATAGGTTGGACATCCTTAGCACTCCATTATGAAGAGAGTTTCCTTCATACCAATACTTAGAGGAAGGATCAAGCTCGATGTAGTTCTCCCCACCTAAGTATTGGTGAAATTGCAAGTGATTCTAGTATGATAGTGGCCTTGAGTGACTTTAGTGTTCTTGAGATTATAAATCTATAAAATTTGAGCTTAGGATACTATTGATGGTAGTATGTAGAAGTAAGTTAGAATAGGGACTGATAACCTTGATTGTTCACAACTTGTTTTGTGTTTGAATAGGTATTTTTCATCTAATCTCTATCTAGTGGATATATGGCTAAAATTAATGTATTTATAGTGTTGTGTTACTTATGTATATAATAAAATATGTATAGGCCAATGTTAGGAGGTTTATAGTGTTGATAATGTATTCATTTAAGAAGGCTAGGGTAAAGGATATATGCACCATTTTGGGGACACTAGAACCACATGGATCTAGTGTCCTTAATGTGTCACTAATGTCCAACTAGTATAACACTAGACATAGGGGGTTAGAATTGGGAAATGAGGGTCTAAGACTCTATTTGAGCTGACTAAGGACACCTATGGCCCAAATAAAGGCTAGATAAGTGTGATAATAGGCTATAAGATAGATATATGGATGATATATGGATAGGTAGTCTCAAGTACCACTCTTGTCACTTAAATAAAACATTTAGGTGATTATATATTGGTTTAATGAAGGTCATTTAATCAAATATATCACCTTGATATTCATGGTAACATGCTCTCTTTTTCCTTACCCTCACTCTTTTGCATTTTATTTTAAAAATGCATTATCTTAGGGATTTGGTATCAATAAAATCAATATAAAATTTAAATTTTTATCTTGATTAATATTTAATGTTTTTTTTTTACCACCATTGTAGCATTGTTGCATTTATAAATGAGGTAAACCAATAGAGAAATCAGCTATGGCTTTTAAATGTATGTCTAATAAACCCTTATTCCTATATGAGGCTAGACCCTACAAGCCTTACCAATAAAGTATGTAGCCTCCCAATGAATGTCATAATCAAAGAAAAATGAACCTTAATTCATAAATAGGACCCTTAAATAGGATATTCCACATCAGTCAACTAAGTGAAAACCATCATACCAAGACCTAGTCCTTTTAGACCTTGGGGAAGCATTTTCCTCATGATTTCTGATTCATTCAAGATAGTTATGAAATAAAAAACTCCACCTATTTTTAGCTATGAAAAAACACATCTCAACATGTTTTATTCTATAAGGAGGGTCCATGAACCATTAGTTGAGTTCATAGCAAAAGTTGGAACTAAGACATTTTAGAAACTTTTGATTCCACTAAGCTAAATTATCTCTTAGGATAGAAAATAAAAGGATAAACACTTGATAAAAGTATATTGGGGATATATTTTAGCTCTTATAACTTAAATATAATAATATAACAAATCAAATATCTAACAAAATAAATAAAAAGGCTAATCCCATTTAGTTAGTTGGTAGTTCACCAATAGCTGTGATTATTCATTTTGTCAATCCATTTGTTGTCCCCTATCCTTTACCAATGGCCAATCCCATGGCCTAGATTGGGAAAATAGGTTATTTACATATGATTATCATAGGCATATCTCATGATATACCCAAAAATATAGATAAATTTTATCCTAAATTTATATTTGGAGGCATCTAAACACTAAAGGAACGTATTCAAGCCTTTAAGGATGCACTAATCAGAACATAGGTTCAACATGAGGAGGTCTCCTATAGATTGTTTTCATAATCCTTAGGGGAAATGACATATTAATGATACCTATGGATACCTCACAAGTCTATTACTTCTTGGATAGAGTTATAAATGGTGTTTATGAACCATTTTAGACTGTTTATTGACCTCGCTATCTTGTATCACCATTTTGCTACTTCAAGAAGGGAGCACAATGAGCCAATGAGCCAATTTAATGTTTGATTCCATAATCTATAAAAAATACTAAAAACACATTACATATTAGTAGAAGGTCCCATAATATAGATATATTTGAGAGATTTTCATCTATTAACTTCCATGTTTTTGAGAAGAACCCCAGCTTTACTTATCACTTTATCCTTAACATATAACAAAGTGGTTAATATAGAGCACCAGATGGTTCCATAAGGGTATGTTTAGGATATCTACCATCCCTAAGAAAATTAAGGGCATATAATCATATTCTTACATTTTATCAAACCATTATGCAAAACACCCCACTCATGAACTCCACCCTAGGTAATATGTATGATAGCTTGGGTCGAGTGTATGCTCTAACTCACATGAACAACACTCCTAGTGGTATGCCCTATATGACTCCCAATCATGTAGTGCCCCAATCAAATAATCAAAATTTGGTCCTAATGGAATATAATAACATTGATACCTCACCAAGCACTAGTGGGTATGTTATGTCTAGTATCACTTAACATGTAGTTCCATCCTATTTAAATCCTAAAACACCTAAAAATTACCATATCCATGATCTTACTAACACCCATACATTATTTAATGTAGTTGTACCTATGACTAGTCCACAACCTTAATTATTGAGCTAAACTAACACTAGCACAAACCCTGAAGTAAGCAATTTGAGATAAATGATCCAAATATTATCAAATGATGTGGTCAACATGTAAAGGCAAAGACCTAAAAATGTAAATTATAATAACAAAAACACACCTCAAGGTCAAAACTTTAGTTTTGAGAGGCCCAATAGGTAATTTGATTTTTGGCCTAATAACATAACCATTCCTAATCCTCTTGATAGTGGCAAATTTAAAAATAGTCATGATTCCAATTTTATAAATCTAGATTATTTGGCCTTAAATTCATGGTATAGAATGCATAACATTGTTGATCATGTAAAAATAAATTATGTTAAGTTTATATCTTCCTCAAACATCTTCCAAAAGGAGATGGATAACATGGAAATAGTGCCTACTCCTAATGAAAGTCAAAACCAAGATGAAGGAAACCTAAGCACAAATTTAATATTAAAAACATATGAATTTATTTTTGAGAATGATAATGAAAATAAAGATAATCTATATGAGGTCCATGCATTTAGGTAGTTCCAAAGAGGAATTAATTAAAATCTGAGGATTAAATTAACTAATTTATTGAGCATCTCTACTCCTCCAAGTAGCACTCATGTCCCACTTGACATAAATTCAAGTAATAATCCTCCTCCACCTAAAGGATTTTCCAATTTTTATTATCTCAAGAATTATGTTACATATAACCTAGATGTAAAATAACAATAAAAGGTCAAACTTGGCTTTGATAACATTGAAGATCTCAAAAAGATTAAATCTAATATCACTATGTTTGATTTACTTCTAATTTATAATCAAAGAGAATTGTTTTGAAATAGTTTTTTAATAATAAGGGGAAAGAATATGCTAATTTTTTTTATACACATGTTTCTCTCTATAAAGAGAAGATTGAAACTTCTCCATTCCTCTTAACAGTCAAAATATTTGGAAAAACCTTACACAATTGCTTGGTTGAATCAAGTGCCTCTGGGAACATCATGCCTTATTATTTTTTCAATAGTTAGGCCTTAAACCCACAAAATCAAATCAAAAGGTTATCCAACTAGACAAAAAAAGGTGAAATTAATAAGGTAACTAAATCATATACACATGTAATTAGCCTCGGATCCAAGGATTAAATAATTTATTGATACCTAAGTGGTGGATAACTTGGATTCTTATTACATATTACTAAGTTGAGACTAGTCAAGAAAATTAAATGGCTACATGGAAAAAAATTAGCCACATGTGGATAGCATGTCATGGTCTACCCAACCATATTATAATTGAATGAGAACCAAAGATGACACATATGATCACTAAGTATATAAAAAAAATGAGATCTTCTATGAAGAATAAAAGATGGGAGTTTACTCACTTGATAAATAAGAAGTAACACATGATAACCTCTTTATTAACATGCTTAGTGTGAAACCAAGTTTAAAATTAGAAGAGTTGGACCTACTAGATGAAGAATACTTCTATTGTGCCCCTAAAATAATCTCATTTCATAATGCATCTCTATCATGTGAAAATTTGAAATCTTAGGCTATAATGAAGATTTTTTAGGCTATTCCCAAGATGAGATAACCATAGTGGGTAATTCTATCCTTGTTTCTCCAATAAGAAAATTATCCATATCATCTTTGGTAGCTGAAAGACTTAACATTTGCTCAATGAAAGATAAAGACATGAGTCTAATCAGTCCTAGTGAGAGTGAAGAGTTCATATTAGGATCTTCCAATGAGGAAATCATAAATATAATTACCCCCAGGCCTGACCATTGCACAAAATATTTGTATAAAATTCCTTCATTGACTAAAATGAAAACACATGTTCAATTAAGGATGTCAAAATGCACCAAGAGGTGAATATTTCAGTAGTGCTTCCCTTGCACATATTATTAACATGCATAATAGATTATAATTTATGGACATTAAATTTTGATGGATAAAAATTCAATGGTGGTTGTGGCACTAGAATAAAATTAATCAATCCAAGAGGGAAATCTTATTTAGCTTCATACCACTATAGTTTACTTGTAACAATAATTTGGTAGAGTATGAAGCATTGGTTCATGGAATTCATTTTTCCTTAGGGAAGAAAGTGAAGATTATCAAAGTGTTGGGTGACTCAAAATTGGTGGGTAAACAATTGAGGATCCAATATTCATGCTATGAAAAATGATTGTTTAGATACCAAAGTTAGGTCTAGAGCCTTATAAAAGATTTTGATGCATTTGGATTTCAAATAGTACCCCAAAAATATAAATATACATTAGATGCATTAGCTACTTTTGAAAGCACTTTGGATCCCATTTCTAATTCAAGAATCAACATATTATCATTAGAGATGGAATCTACCCATTTAATCCCATATAATATTACCAATTTCCAAGTCTTCAATGATGACTAACAAATGCTAGACTTTATCACCAATACTGAAGTATTCATTGATCAAATTATTGATGAATATGGTTAAGAAGACTTGAAACTAGATGAGGATGATAAAATTAATGTGAAGACAAACAACATACCCAAGGTAAATGTATCACTTGAGAGGCTATTAAACATGGATTATCAAAAGGAAAATGATAATTTGACCCATTTTAAGGGCATGCAACATAATCACTAAAATATGGGTGATGAAAATGATGTGAAAATGTCACTTTTAGGCACCACCTATCCCCTAGAAGATAAAAAATATTTTGTACTAGTTTTCAAAGAATTTAGAGATGTAATTTCATGTAGTTATGAAGATCTAAGGGTCTTCATCAATTATATTTTGACATATAATATTCCCCTTAAGCATAGAGTGAAGAACTTTAGGCAGATACAAAGGACTACCAATTCACTACTAGAGCCACTAATTTTTAAATAAGTGCGACAACTACTTGTATAAGGGATAATCTTCCCTATAAGACACTATACATGGGTTACATACTTTGTGCTAATGAAGAAAAATATTGGGGATATCAGAGTGTGTGTGGATTTATGTAATTTAAATAATGCATATTAGATGAATTTAAACAAATTATGAATGGATCACAAATGATGTATTTCTTGGATGGATATTATGGGTATAACTAGATAGTGGTCAAATATGAAGACTAGATTAAGACAACTTTCAAAACCAAGTGGGGTACCTTCACATATAAGAGAATGATTTTGTATTGATTAATGTGAGTATTACCTTTTTATGGGTGATAGATGTTTCATTCAAATACCTTATGGTAAAATGTATAATTATGTATATAGATGACCTAAAAATCTTATCCAAATGAAGGGAAAATCATGTAAAGGATTTGATAAGTGTTATAGTGGTACAGAGATCAAACGATCTCCTTAAACCCAAATAAATGTATATTTGGAGTCATGAAGGGAAATTTGTTATGCCATGTAAATTCATAGTGGGTTATATCAATAGATATTGAGAAAATAGAATCTATTTTAAAAATTCCAATTTCTAGCATGAATAAGGAACTAGAGTCATTTTTTAGCAAGATTAACTTCATGAGGAAGTTCATCTCTAGATTTTCAGATATAGTTAGACCTCTACATAACATTCTCAATAAGGATGCTAAAATAAAATCAAAAAGTGAATCACATGTATATTTCACCAAAATCAAAGAGGTAATTATACATACACTAGTTTTAATGAGCCCTAATTACATACAAAATTTTTATATTTACTCTTTCACTTTAGAGAATTTGACTACTAATATTTTGACACAAAGAAAAGGGTCTAGAGATGACTGACCTATTTCATTTATGAGATCCCATTAAGAAATATGAAATTGAGATACACTATGATAGATAAGTAGGCCTTTGTAATGATCAAGGCTATCAACAAATTCTAGCATTACATATTGCACAATAAAATCCTTGATGTTGTGCCTAACTCAATGGTGAAAGCCATGTTAATACAAAATACATTAGGTGAGTGAAAAGATATGTGGATGACCATCCTTCAAGAGTTTGACTTGAGATTTAATTAATGAAAATTGTGAGAGGATAATATCAGAGTAAAATGATGGCTAAATTAGATCCACAAATCACTTGTCATCACTACATAATTAAATATATTACTATTGATGATTGATACAAGGAAGTAGTTCATTGTTTGCTAAAAATTTATTATCCCAAACATTTGAATTCCACATAAAAGAGAGCACTATGCATGAAAAGTAACCACTTTATGATCAAATTAGGTGTATTATAATGATGGAACCATGAGGGCATCTATTTGAGGTGTATTAATAAGGAGTAATTAGATTATTTGCTTAGAAATTACACTCACTAAAACTGATCACTACACTCATTGGGATGAGGCTTAACCATTTAGGAATTATAAAACTAACATAATCATTCAATTTTTATAGGATAACATCATCATAAGGTTTGGTATACCTTACATGCTCATATGTGACAATGGACCCACCTCATCCTCTTTACAATTCCTAGAATGGGCATATGATCACCATATAACCTTGAAATTCTCTTCTAATTATTATTCATAAGGGAAAAATCTAGATAAAAACATGAAAAATAATTTGATAAGTATAATTTAAAATACATTGGAAAATAATCCAATAAATTGGCATAATGAGTTGAAATTTACATTATGGGTGGATTGGACTAGAACTAAAGCTGCTCTAAGCTCTTCCCCCTACCACCTAGTTTATGGCCAAAAACATATATTTTTAGTCAACCCGAGTAACCCCACCTTATTTTTTATTAAGGATTACTTAGAAGTATATGATCATATAGAGTCTCACCTCTTGAATCTAGTACACTTGTGCAACAAATGTGACATAGCCTTGCTACATTTTAGTAGAAATAAGAGGTTGTAAAACATTAGTTTGATGAATGATCCAAAATGAAAGCATTTAGGATCTCCAACCTTGTCCTTAATTTAGAAAAAGATTATGAACAAAAGGGACAACATAATAAATTACATGCATTATGGTTAGGTCCCTATCAAATCTCTAAAATCTTGGGTAATAATGCTTTTTGGATAAGGTGTCTCACTAGAAAGGATGTCCCAAATTAATCGAGCATTATTTATACGTTTGATTAGCTTGGAAAGCAAAATAAATAAGTTATCTTTTGATTTATTTTCTTTATTTTTATATTTCCTTCCCATCCCTTATTTTAGTAAAGGATTGATACATTTTATTTCCTATTTATTTTATTATTTTTCATTGCTTGGTTTGTCTTTGTTGCATCTATTTTTAAGCAAAACTTGATATTTTGACCTGAGGGTTATCCTACTTGGTTTAAATATAATGGATGGGTAGCTTGTTTGTGAATAAATCCAATGGCATTATTATGTCCAAAAATATTTAAAACCCTATTCAATTACTTGCATGAACTATTGCACATTCCTTATATGGTTGGCATGCTTGAGAACAATGATTTGAAATAAAGCATATGAAATTATCAAGGCTTATTTTCATGTTTTAAAGATAATAAAATTCACATAGTAAAAAATATAAATCATGATGTAGCTCTGCATATTTTATCCTTTTCTTTAATTGACTTTGCACTTGATAATTATCACTTGACCCATGGCTTGATCCCCAACCCTCTATGGATAAAAATAGAGAAAAATATCCTTTCAAAAGGAATGTGAAAAATATAAAATCTAATAATTATACTTGAAAGGGTGATATTGGAAACCTTCATCACATGATTTCTGGCTTGGTTGATAGGGGAACAAGGCCTTAGGAAGGGACCAAAAGTATTTTTTTTAGGGATATAAACACTCGGCTAGAATCAAAACAATGCCTTAAACCATTTCCCCCCTCAACCAAATTAAAAATTCCTTTCTCAATTTATAAATTCCATGATTTACACAAATATGATTTATTATTTGTGATTTTAGGATAACATAATTAATTACATAAACTCAACATTGATGGTCTTTAGGTAGAATTGTAGTTTAATATGTCATGTGTTCAAGCATAATTTCATTCCTTCATGTTTTTATTATACTTTGGAATATGGATTAAATTTAATGTTTGTGTTTGAATAACAAACAAAGATTATGGATTCTTGAGATACTTAGAAGCATCTACCAATAAGAGTCACCATTTGTTGTTGCTTGCATAACATGCCCCATTTTCAATTGGAGATGGGGACAATATTTTATTATTTGATCTTTATTCATTAGAATTTTTGGGTGGGTTGACTATTTGAGCCTTTTATTGAATTTTCCTAAATCTAAATATCTTGACCTTTTTAAGATCACATTTTAGAAAATGCTTGAAAAATCCCCTTTTGGGGAAAAATGACTTAGATTTATGTAAGTTATCTAAAAAAATTTTAGAGTCTTATATAGCATTTTCCTTAGCAATCTAACCCATTTATACTTTATTTAAATGATAATTGGCTAAGTGCTTATGATTGTTTCAATTCAAACTTAGTCATTTTTTGTAATTTTTCTTAATCTAACAAAGGTTACTCTAAAATGGGACTACTTTCTTCCAATAAATTAACCCTCTTTTCAATCCATTTCTACTTCAATCTTCTCTAAATTAGCTAAATGTTTGATTATGTTTAACTTTTGCATTAGTCAATCTTAAATATAATTGTTTAAATATGCTTTGAAAATGGATTTGAATTCAATTTGAAAGTGGATTTATCTTTGCTAAGTTTATCTACCTTATTTCTTTTATTTTGAAAACTTATCCATTTCTCTTAGTCATTGGCTTTTAAAATTAAAAATGTTGATTGTGTTCATTTTTTTTCTACCATTAGGTGCTCACTTTGTTTCCCAGAGCCACATGCCAATATTTCATAGCCCTTACTGGCCCCAACCCATTCACAAAAGATTATTCAATACTTATTCAATTATTCAAAATGTTCCTAGAGCCAATTGACATCTTTCTACTACTCTAAAGGACTTGAGTAATTAAAACTCATCTAGAACACTTCAACTTTATGAATAAGCAAGATGTTACTAAATGGCATGATCCTTGTGACTTATTTCCCTAATAAAAATATGTACATAGAAAAATATTCTAGATGAGAATATAAGTAGGCTGATGTCAAGTGGCATGATCTTGGTAAACCATTTCCCTAAACAAGTACATACACAAAAAAATCCTCTATGTTAGTAGATAATCAAGATGTTACCACATGGCATGATATCAATAATCAACTTCCTTAGGTAGTCCATGTAGTATCAAAACAAATTGAATTCCTAGGTGAATGGGATGACACCACATGGTGAAACTCTACTTCATCATGACCAAAAGATAATTAGTGCATATCAAGCCCTAGCTAGTAGGAAAATAAAATGGAGTAGCCTTGTGGAATGACCTTATTGACAAAGGAAACATTGGAAATGACGTCAACAAAAAAACTAGCTTAAAAAGATGGCATGTTTGGTCTTCAAAATTATCAAAGGTCAAAAAACATTGTTCTTAAGTCTGATAGTGTAGGCTAAAAATAATAAGTTTCTCACTAGTATGATAGATGGATAAATTGAATGTAAACTTCAATGGAAAAATGGATAGAAGAATTAATCATAGTGTGGAAAACATGTTTTAGTTATGACAAAGATGTAATAGATAAGAGCACCATCTTGAGGAATCATAGAAATTTGGTTTCAATTGTAAATATCATGGCTCAACTTTAATCTATCAGACATATAATAGAAGTAGCAACCACCAGAATTGGAATTAAATGTAGAATCAACAAATAAATTACTAATGGAAAATTTTCATTATATAATGTCACCTAGAAATTATAGAGGTGGCCAAATCAAGTTTGACTTCAACTATTGACACTTATGAAGGGCATGGCATGCACATTTTAGAGAAGGCAGAAAGGTCCTAAGGACAAATCCACCTTAAAGAAGAGCTTTTATCTATTATAAGGATGTGTATAGAAAATTCTAAATGGAAATCCCAAGGCATTTACAACCACTTATATCTACATTTGGCTGATAAAATTTAATTCCATATTGGAATAATCATGGCATCTAGTAGAATTTCTCAACTACATTTCTAAATCCATAATGAATAATCAACTACTTCAGTGGTCAAAGTATATCATCTCAAAATTTTGATTTTCTTTGGTATCCTATAAGTATGAGTTCAAAAATATTTATCAAGGATGGATATTTGTGAATTGTAAGAGAGACATAGACAACCAAACAATTTTTTTAGGATTCTTTATAGCTCCCTTGATTAGTTTTAATTTTATAATTTTTTTAGCTTTGATGTTATAGAGGTGAAGTTTGTAGATGGATGGTTGTATGGATTATGAAATATTTTAATCAAAAATAAAATATTGATGTTTGAATACTATTTGGAATGTGTGTGGACATTTTTATTATACATTTTTTATGGTGGTGATGCCCTTTCCTTCTTACAATCAATGTTCTCCATACTCTCACACCATCTTTAGTTGGAGTTTTACTAGGTCTAACTCAACCAAGGATTGGTTTATGGAGCTCATTCAATCAGATATATCATGTTGATCTTCATGGAAATAAGATCTCTTTCTCTTTACCCCTTCTTTTTTGCATTTTATTTTAAAAGTGTGTTAGCTTAGGGATTTGGTATTAACAAAAAAATTAAAATTAAATGTTTATCTTGATTACTATTTCATGTTCTTTTTATCACCATTGAAACATTATTTAATCTATGACTAAGGAAAAATAGTAGAGAAATTAGTTGTGCCTTTTATATTCAATTTTTAGAAAGCCTAATTTATATTTGAGGCTAAACCCTATAAATCTTGTCAAAAAAGTATGAAGCATCCTAATTAATGTATTAATCAAAGCAACTTGTACTTTAATTCATAAAATAGGCCCCTTAATTAGGATATTCCATATCAAATAACTAATTAAAGACAAACATACTAATACCTTATACATTTCGACCTTGTGGAAGAATTTTCCTCATGGGATATTCTTATTTTGAGGAGAGGTAAGGCCTAACAAACCTTGCCTATTGAAACACCTCTCAACAACATTCACTCCTTCCCCTTAGAATATTTCCTTATATGACTAGAACATGAGTCATTATGAAACTTATAAAACAATGGTACAAATTTATCTAACCATGTTCTTGATCATCAAAGTAATTGTGTGTCTATTCAGTCATAAAACTCCCTTTTATTGAGTATTATCATTGATGTCAAAAGTGCATCTTATGAAGGTTGATGTCAAAAGTGACTAAGGATAGTTAGTAGTATGTGATGTGATATGAATTCATTGGTAGAGTGTTGTCATGATAAATTGAGTCATGATATAAAGAGAAAGAGAGAATTTTAAGGTAACTAATGTCATATGTTTGCATGAAGGTACATGTCAGTGATGTTAAAGTACATAAGAAGCTTATTCATGAGATGAGTCATGACATGAAGAGTTATGTGCATGAAATTTAATGTAAATAGGCATGTGAAGGTTATTTTTAATTGTTTTATCATGTATTTTAGGCTTTGAAGTATTCATGAGAGTTTTAGGGTTAGCTTATAGGGGTAAGACTTTTGGACTAAGCCTACACCTAGACCTCTTTTAGACCTTGCCTGGCCTAATGACGTATGAAGATAAAATTTAAATTAAATTATTCATATGTGAGCATGGAAAGAGGTGATATAAGTTATTTTAGGCATTTTCACAAATTTTTAGGTCATGGATTGAAGTAAATTTCATGAATCAGTGTTTTAGGCCTTCTCGAGTTCATAGAATAAGGTATCAAGAACTGAGAATCACTTTCAAGCATTCATTGGCTTGTGTAACATATACATGTGAGTATTAAATATTAAGGATATATGGGTAAGGTTCTTATATAATATCTCAAGGCATTAGTTTTAGATTCAAGGGGAAATCCTTTATGAACAATTATTAACACCAAAACCTATGTTAAACCTTCTTAAAACCCTAATAAGGACCCAATGTGAAATATCTTGTTAAAATTAACTTATAATGGATTAAAATTAATATAAAATATGTTTTATCATGTATTCAACTATCCTAGGTAACTCTAAGTGGTGGTGGTTAGTCAGATGAGAGAAAAAATGCATTGATACATGCTTATTTATCAATAAATTATTGTAGCTATCAAAAATTGTATTGGTTAATAAAATAAAATGAATAAAATAAGAATATATATACTCATTTTACATGTCCATTATTATTTATGGATAGTTTATAGCCTTTAAGTGTTCTGATCTAGTCATACAAGTTAGCCAGTCATAGACAAACCTAATGGCGAGAATAGTGTAAAACCTAGGCAAAGATGAAAAGATAGATACAATGGTATGTACATGATATATTAATAAAAAATACATTAAGGATTTATTTATTATTTTTAAGTAATTTATATTCTTTTAAAATATTTTTAAGTCAATATATATAGTGAAAAAGTTTCTCACAAAATGACTTGTTTGGTTCAGATAAGACTATGTGATATAAGGTCAATAAATCAGTCTATAAGACCAATAATTGCCATTAGATCATATGAATTTTCTATCTAAGTATGATATATATATATATATATATATATATATATATATATCATATTATCATTAACATTCATCTGGTTTCATGACAAGTGTCTATACAAATGTTGGAGGTCTAATTCATGATGACTAGTTTTTGAAATAAATTGGTAGTTCTGAGTGAATAAGTTGTAGAGATGTTCTTGAGCCTTTATCTCCTGAGTGAAAGTGTTAAAAAAAATTGGTGATGACCCTAATTTAATGTATAACCTATCTACATTTTTAATTTTTTATATTTTAGTATCTTAAGGGTGTTTATGCTTCATTTTTTTAAGACAAACTTTTAAGGTACTTAGGCCTAATAGGGCATTTTGTCCTAAAAGAGATTTCATGGTATGAACAAAGAATATAGGTCTCCTCAAGCATGGAGGATTTTAAAATATTTTAATTATAAAGTTTTTTAATAGTTTTTATTTTTTGGATAAATCTACCTAGGCCTAAGAAGATCAATATTTGGTGTTAAGAGGATAAATCTAATGCAATTAGGTCTCCAAGAGGCCTAAAAGAGGAATAAGGCATAACTGAGTTGTTGTAGACCAAAAGGGACTCAAATTTAATTTTAATCATGTTCATAATATTTTTTAAGACCTATTTTATGACCAAACTAATAATTTTAAGGTGTGTGTCTAACCAAATGGTGTGTGACCATGAGAATAGTATATATATAAGGCAATTTAGACATATTTTAAAGTATGCAACATAAGAAAATAAAATATTGTATGGAGGAGAAGAAGGAGGTATTGAAATGATACCATAATATAATATCAAAGGTGTGATGATTAGAAATTTAGAAGGTGGCTGAGTTTGTGCTAAGTCACCTAGGGAGTTGGTGCTTCCTTGCAAGTAGGTGTTTGATAAATCCTATTTAAGTGGGTGCTTGAATTTATTGGGGTTGGTGCTCAATATAATTAGATATTTTATTTTGTATTATATTTTTCCATTTTTAGAGATCATAATGTATATTATTACCCTTAAGGGTTTACCACTCATATATGTGTTTGTTTGTTTCTTGCTCATGTGAATAGCTTTTTATGCATAGCTATATCACCATATTACTTTCATAGTTCAAAGAAAGTTAAAGTACAATTGAGTATAATTTTTTAAACATTGATTCAACCCCCACCCTCTTAGTGATTATTCTTTCAACAATTGGTATCAGAGTTTGGTCCTTTGAAGTAGTCCTAATAGCTTAAATGAGATCCTAGAAACACAAGCATGTCTAGTCATCAAGTACAAGGAGGTTTATCAACCAAAAAGGCTTCTTTCTTTAGTGGGACTAACTATGCATTTTAGATCATCAAAATGAGGACCTCTATCATTTCCTTGGGCTATGACATTGAAATTTTTTGTTGATGGATTCACTCCACCTTCTACATCACCAACTGACACAACAAGTAAGGAGGCAATGAGAATAACTCTAAGGAAATTAATGCCATTTTGTGTGGTATTTTAGAGGCAAAATTGGTAAAGGTCATGCATTGTAATATAGCCAAAGGTATTTGGGAAAAAATTTATACCATATATTAAGGAGATGCCAAAGTAAATTTGGTAAAGTTATAGACCCATCAAAGATATTGACTCCTTCAAGAGATAACAAAGGTAGAGGTGCATCATTCAAAATTAAATAGACAAGGTATGTGAATCATTTCCAATGGTTACAGTTTCTCATGAAATCAATATGGATATAGGGTTGTTGATTGTATACATCATTCTAGAATTAATTCCTCATGAAGGAATAAGATGAATACACATATCTATAGTAGAAGTAGAATTATGTGCTATAAATGTGAATAGAGAGGACATATTTTAAGGGATTTCAAGATGAGGTATACGAGGAAGATAAATTAAGACAAAAGGGTATACAATCATACCATTGAGAATTAGATCAAGAAGTTAGACCCTATGGACAAGGTAAAGGAGGAACATAAGACTAAAGGAGAAGAATATATGCTAACTCATATTATCTTTCACATCCAAGATGAAGGTATGAAATGGTATATGATTGTGATTACTCAAGCCACATGACATGGAACAAGAACAAGTTCATCTCATTGAAGAATAATTCTATATAAATGGTGAGATTTGGAGATAACTCAACTGCTAGTATAATTGGCAAGGGTATCTTGAGTTTGGATAATGGGAAGACCAAGTTAGAGAATGTGTTGTATGTGGAAGGTTTGAAACATAACCTGATTAGTGTAAGTCAAATGTGCAACTAAGGACACACACTTGAATTTCATGATAGAGGATGTGATATAAGGAGAGCTAAATTAGGAATACTAATTACCAATGCTAAGAGGACTGAGAACAATCTATATGTATTAAATGAGATCAACAAGGAGAGATGATTTATGATCAATATAGATGAATGTTGGATATGGCATAGAAGGTTGGACCACCTAAAATTTGATAATAAGGTCAAGATAAGCTCCAATAATTTTATGAAAAACATACCTAAAATCACCAAACCTAAAAACACACTTTGTAAGGCATGTCAACATGGTAAATAGAATATAAGAAGGTTCAAGTCCAAAGAATAATATACTACAAGACTGTCATGTCCCCTCTTTAGGTCGATCTAGTAGAGACATGTGAGTCATCTTATTATGGGGTCTTGTAGGTTGACAATGTTGGATAGAGACCCAGTATGGTTATACAGTGTTGGGGACTTGGTGTTCTGGCAGTCGTTGATTAGTTTGGAGATGTTCTTTATTTTTAGGAGGTAGTTCCTAAATTTATGGGGGTTATCCCTACTTTTTAGGAGGGTATGATCATACCCAGGGTTGGGTCTCCATGAGATTATTCCTTGAGTTCAGTTTCAGAGGAATAGGGTTTGTTTCCTAGTTTCTAGGAGCATCCCTAGATTTTAGGGATCAGATTGCCAGTGAATCCTTGATTTTTGACTTCAGTCACAGATAGATGGCAGGGTGACTTTCTAGTTTGTGGTGTCATTAGAGAATCTTTTTGCTATTTGGGTTATATTTTTAATATTTCCTAAGTTAGCATTTTTTTAATTAAATAAGGTTAAGCTTATAGCCATTTTGGAGTAATAAGGGGTTTTTGGCCTCATATGGATGCATATCCCATGGTGTAATAGCTCATTGGAAAGGTCTTAGACTTTTCTAAATATTTCTCTCTTGAATCAGATCCTTTTGGTGAATGAATTTCTCTTTATTTGAAAAAAGGGTCATTTTCTATGTACTTGACGACTTAAAAATGAGAAATATAACATTTAATAACTCAACACCACATTGATTTACTTTTAGGGTTCGAGATAATTGTGAAGGGGCTATAAGGAGGTCAAGACCAAATTCTAATTCATTCTTGACATTTTATCTTGGGATTTGTGATTTGGCTCTAGGAGAGCTTTTAGCATTTTGGATGCCAACCCCAATGCCTTGCCTGTTTGGGACGTAGCCCCCAATTCAGTGGTTGTTGATTTGGATTTGCTCAGTAGCATCTTGGAGATTGTTTAGTATTCCTTCTGGGGGGTATAGTGATTATGACAGAGTTTAGCATGGATTTTAGAGTTCTATTCAATTGAGAGGACTTTACAATCATACGGTTGTACTTGGAAGCCATCTCCCTTCCCACATGTAGCACTTAGAGGGATGGAACCTTGTTGCAGCTTCCTTTTGAGTTACATTTCTCCTTCAGCCTTTAGGTTGGATTTATTTCTAATTTTAATCTTCCTAAAACTATTGGAAATTTGCATCTAGTTACATATTTGGTTTTATATCCAGAATTCTTCTTGGTAGCAAATTTATTTGGCTATATTTGGTATTCAATTTTAGAAAATTGTTCATGTTCTTGTACTTTATTAATAAATTGCTAGAAAATCATCAAAACACAAAAACAATCAAACCATTGTACAACTTATGTCTATCTCGAAAAGAGAATATTAATCAACAAGAAAAATCAATTTAAAATAACAAAAATTACAAAAAATCAGTAGAAGAGATCCATCAGGGATCTTTCAATGGTATCAGAGCTATGTTTCTTGCCAACCTGTAGGGGTGAATATATTTTATTTTTATGCATCTAGGAAGAGTTGATATAAATAGGTATTATACACCTAGAAGAGCTCAGTACGAGCATGAGTTTGGAATAGAATAGGAACCTATTATGGTAGAAGAATAAGTGGATGCTCAAAGAAATCAAGATGAGGAAGAGAGAGATAGAGATGGTGAGGACTCTCATCACTACTCAGCCCAGGATTGCTCAAGCTTTAGATAGATTATAAGATAAATTGGATCATTTAGAGGTGGATAGACATAGAGGCAGGTGGAATAGATCAGTTTTAGTGGTAGGCAGTCAACATAGCCATCAGTCCCATTCTTCAGTTGGGAGCTCCCTTTATTCCTCTAGGTGGAATCACCATCATACACCTACTATGAATAGACCATTTATTTATTAGTTTGTACCAATTGAATAGCTAGCATAGGTGGAGCCACCAGAGGTTGGGTTTGAGGAGTATATTTTGGTAGCCACAGCTGAGTGGAGAGCTCTACCCCTAGAGGTTAGGGATGTTTTCCCTCTTCCCTAGTATTGTGCACAAAGTAGAGATACAACTAGATTTAGGGGAGATCATGGTTATAGACCACCCTAATAGTAGAAATTTAACCTCAATAGAGCTACAGGGAAGATCACATTGGCTACATATGATGGCTTAGGTGATATGAGTGCACGTGCATGGGTGCACAAGCTGGACATATATCTATCCTTATGGCCCATGCCTGAGCGTGAGGTTATTTAGTTTATTATGTTGCATTTAGAGATAATTGAATATGATTGGTGGCACCATGGATTGGTCACCTAGGATCATGCCTTGGTACGTTCCTATGCCAAGTTCACTGAGTGACTCATTACACGATTTGATCATAAAGACACAGAGCTCTACTATAGAGAGTTGGCCCATCTTAAATAGACTGGTCATGTGGAAGCTTATATTAATGAGTTCTAGCATATTGAAATTATGGTACCTGATATGCACTAGAGGTGGAGTGTGATGTTAATCATTGAGGGATTATCGGATAGACTTAAGGGTCTGGTACATGCTTTCCAACCGGCCATTCTTAAGGAGGCCATTGATTTGACATTGAGACTGGATACTATTCCCACTTTTTATTATGAAGATAATAAACCATTCAAGGACTCTCAGCCTTCACAAAAGGCCAACATGCCATAGAATAAAGGAGGGTCATCTTCTAGAACCCCTTGGATGAACCAGCAGACGAGGAACGAATTGAGAAAGAAAAAGTTATGATTTTCTTGCAAAGAGCCTTGGGAACCTAGACACCATTATATGGGTAAAGGAAAGGTTCATTTGATTGAGGTGACATCTAAGTTAGGGGATGAGGAGCTACCTAACACTAATATTGAGGATAGCATGAAGGATGTTGAGCAGGTACAAACATAGTTGGAGTTAGATACCCCTAAGCCCATGGTGTCAGCCAAAGTAAATATGGCTACCCTCTCTAGTTATCCTAAATTTCATGCCTTTAAATTGAAAGGTACACTTAAGGGCAAGTGAGTCATGAGCCTAGAAGACACAGGTTTTACGCATAACTTTATTGACTAGAAGTTAGTGGAGAGGCATGGATTACAGTATGACGAGTTTGGTGGTTTTGGAGTAAAGGTGGCAGATGGTGCGATTTTGGGTTGTACCAAATGGATTTCACAGCTTAGTATTCAGATGGGGGATTATACTCTAACTAATGATTTTTATGTGCTTCCTTTAGAGGATTATGATATGGTCTTGGGCATGCATTGGTTTCAGGGTATTGGGCATTACATTATTAATCACCACCATATGCAATTAGAGTTCCTTTCTAGGGGAAAGAAGACTATCTTGAGGGTAGCGTCAGATGGTGGACCTAAGGAGGTGTCATCTTGCAGGATGGAGACTATTATTAGACATAATGATGTGATTTGGGTTACACATTATTTGGTTAAGTCCAAAACACCCATACCTTAGGATAACTAGGTATTTCATGTTGATATTCAGTCAGTGATGGACCGTCATGGGAAAGTACTTGGTGACATACCTTTAGGAGTACCTTCAGATAGAGTATTTGAGCATGGCATAGAGATGGAGGATGGAGTGAAGCCAGTGATTAATACCCCATATCATCATCCTAGAGCCTATAAGGATGAAATTGAGAAGACTATTCATGAATTGTTGGATATGGGTTTCATTTAGCCTAGTTCTAGCCCATTTGCTTCTTCTGTAGTACTTGTTAATAAGAAGGATGGGACTCTATGGATGTGTATAGATTACAGAGCATTAAACAAGAAGACAATAAAGAATAGATATCCTATTCCATGTATTGATGAGTTGTTAGATGAGCTTCATGGAGATATCTACTTCTCAAAGATTGATCTTCATTCAGGTTACCATCAGATACGTGTACAAGTAGAAGATGTACACAAGGCTGCCTTCCATTGTCACTATGGCACTATGAGTTTCTAGTAATGCCTTTTGGCCTTACGAATGCACCAACAACTTTCCAATATTGTATGAACCATATCTTCAACAAGAAATTGAGGAAGTTGGTTCTAGTGTTCTTTGATGACATATTGATTTACAGCTGTACTTAGGAGGACCATCTCAAACATGTTGAGGAGGTACTTAGCATAATGGAGAGCTAGTCTCTATTTGCTAAGCTATCCAAATGTGAGTTTGGACTTAGGGAGGTTTTATATTTGGGCCATGTGATCAGTGCTGATGGGGTGAAGGTGCATGAGGAGAAGATTTAGGTAATTTAGAATTGGCCTAGCCCTCAAAACATTATTGAGCTACGTGGGTTCCTTTGTTTGTGTGGTTATTATAGAAGATTTGTGAAAGGTTTCTCCTATTTGGCCACACCTTTGATAGATCTCACAAAGAAAGGGGCATTCAGATGGATAGAATATGCATAGGGAGTCTTTGATAGACTCAAGGAGTTTATGAGCACTTGTCCAGTTTTGGCATTACCAGATTTCTCACAGCCATTTGTCTTAGAGTGTGATGCTTCAGGCTTGGGTATAGGAGCCATGTTGATGTAGAACAGACAACCCATTGCCTATGAGAGTAGGAAGTTACAAAATTATGAAAGGTTGTACTCTACCTATGATAAGGAAATGTTGGCTATTATGCATGCTCTAGCCAAGTTTATACAATATCTTGGTGGCAACAAATTTGTGGTAAGGACTGACCACAATAGTTTGAAATATTTCCTAGATCAAATAGATCTCAATGATCTACAAAAAAAATGGGTGAGCAAGAGTTAGGCTTATGATTTCGATATCGAATTCATAAAGGGGAAGAATAACACTATGGCTGATGTACTTTCTAGGAAACCCTCATTGGTTGCCCTATGTTCGTTGAGCGAGATTTTAACAGATTGGAAAGCTCAACTTTTAGTTGAGTACTCCAAAAATTAGCACACTTTTGAGATCATGGAGGGTTTGATAGTGGATGACAGATATATTGTAGTAGATGATATTATCTATTACAAGAGTAGGGTTTATCTTATTTTGGGTTCACAATTGAAGGAACAAATTTTGCATGCTTCCCATGATACTCATATGGTAGGACATCCAGGGTATGTTAAGACTTACAGGGTAGTTTGAGAGAGATTCTTGTGGAAGGGTCTCAAAGATGATGTTTTGTGGCATGTCCATGAGTGTATGACTTGTAAGTAGAACAAGTCAGAGCATACATACCCTGCTAAATTGTTGTATCCCTTGTCGATACTAGAATAGAAGTGGTCTAGAATTTCTATGGATTTCATTATAGGTCTTCTGAAGGTGTAATGGAAGGATTGTATTTATGTGGTGGTGGATAGGCTAACAAAATATGCCCACTTCTTTCCCATTGTAGCAGACTTTACAGCATCTCAAGTGGCTAAGTTATTTTTTAGAGAGGTGTTTAGACTCCATGGTCTTCCCAAGACCATAGTGAGTGACAGGGACATCATGTTCATGAGTTCCTTTTGGTAGGAACTTTTTAGGCTAATAGGCACTGTGTTGACACCTAGTATGAGTTACCACCCTCAAATTGATGGACAGACTGAGATAGTCAACAAGTGGGTTGAGGGATATTTGCATAACTATGTGTTAGGGAAACAAAAAGCATGGGTACATTGGTTGCATTTGGGTGAGTATTGTTATAATACCACGCATCATATATCCATTGGCATGATGCCTTTTAGAGCTCTTTATATATATGAGGCATTATCTTTCATTGATTTGGCACTTAGTGATAGTAGAGTTCCTTTGGCCTAGAATTGGTTACAAGAGAACCAAGATGTCATGAGATCTCTCAAGGAGAATTTACAGTAGGCTCAAAATCAAAAAAATATATACGTTGACTGGCACAGGATTGAGAGAGCATTTGAGGTGGATGATATGGTATTTTTGTGCTTACAACCATATCATCAAAGCACCCTTAAAGGGGGGAGTTGAGAAGCTCAAACCACATTTTTATGGTCCATACAGGGTACTCAAGCAAGTGGGAGAGGTTGCTTATGAGGTTGAGTTACCACCTAGTAGTAAAATACATAATGTATTCCATGTATCTTGCCTAAAAAAGGCCCTTGGATAGCATATTACAGTTTCACCTGAGTTGCCTCCCATGGATGAGGAAGGTACATTGATTTTGGTTCTTGATGAAATTATTGAGGTGAGGGAATGGCAGTTGAGAAGCAGGGTGTTTCGAGAGTATTTGGTACATTGGAGAGATCTTCCCATAGAGGATGCCACTTAGGAGGGTGAGAGCATTTTACAACATCCAGCATTATAGTTGCTTGTGGGTAAGCATCTCCAAGAGGGGAGGACTGTCATGTCCCCTCTTTAGCTCGGTCTAGTAGAGACATGTGAGTCAACTTATTATGGGGTCTTGTAGGTTGAAAATGTTGGATAGAGACCCAATATGGTTATACAATGTTGGGGACTTGGTGTTCTAATAGTCATTGATTAGTTTGGAGATGTTCCTTATTTTTAGGAGGTAGTTCCTAAATTTATGGGGGTTATCCCTACTTTTTAGGAGGGTATGATCATACCCAAGGTTGGGTCTCCATGAGATTATTCCTTGAGTTTAGTTTCAGAGGAATAGGGTTTATTTCCTAGTTTCTAGGAGCATCCCTAGATTTTAGGGATGAGATTGCCAATGAATCCTTGATTTCTGACTTCAATCACAAACAGGAGTTAGGGTGACTTTTTGGTTTGTGGTGTCATTGGAGCATTTTGTCGCTATTTGGGTTATATTTTTAATATTTCCTAAGTTAGCATTTTTTTAATTAAATAAGGCTAAGTTATAGCCATTTTGGAGTAATAAGGGGCTTTTGGCCTCATCTGGATGCATATCTTATGGTGTAATAGCTCATTGGAAAGGTCTTGGACTTTTTTAAATATTTATCTCTTGACTCAGATCCTTTTGGTGAATAGATTTCTCTTTATTTGAAAAAAGGGTCATTTTTTATGTACTTAACGACTTAAAAATGAGAAATATAACATTTTATAACTCAGCACCACATTGAGTTACTTTTAGGGTTTGAGCTAATTATGAAGGGGTTATAAGGAGGTCAAGATCAAATTCTAATTCATTCTTGACATTTTATCTTGGGATTTGTGATTTTGCTCTAAAAGAACTTTCAGCATTTGGGACACCAACCCCAATGCCTTGCTTGTTTGGGACATATCCCCCAATTCATTGGTTGTTGATTTAGGTTTACTTAGTAGCATCTTGGATATTGTTCAATATTCCTTCTGGGGGGCATAATGATTATGACAGATTTCAGCATGGATTTGGGAGTTTTATTTAGTTGAGAGGACTTTGTAACTGTACAGTTGTACCTGGCAGCCATCTCCCTTCCCACGTGTAGCACTTAGAGGGCTGGAACCTAGCTGCAACTTCCTTCTAAGTTACATTTCTCCTTCAACCTTTAGGTTGGGTTTATTTCTGATTGTAATCTTCCTAAAACTATTGGAAATTTGCATCTAGTTACATATTTGGTTTTATATCCAAAATTCTACCTGGTAGTGAATTTGTTTGGCTATATTTGGTATTCAATTTTAGAAATTGTTCATGTTCTTGTACTTTATTAATAACTTGCTAGAAAATCATCAAAACACAAAAAAAATCAAACCATTCTGCAACTTTTGTCTATCTCAAAAAGAGAATATTAATCAATAGGAAAAATCAATTTAAAATAACAAAAATTACAGTAGATCAGCAGAAGAGATCCATCATGGATCTTTCAAAGACCTTTGGAGATAATACATACTAATCTCTATAGGCCTACAATAATCCAAAGTATTTAATGAGATAGATACTTCATTGTATTCATAGATGACTACACAAGAATGACATGGGTAGTATTTTTATAAGAGAAGTCATAATATCTTGATAACTTCAAGGCATTCAAGGATATTGTTAATAATAATAATAATAATAATAATGGAAAGATCAAATGCTTAAGATATGATAGAGGAAGAGAGTTTTTTTCTAATGAATTTTATGACTTATATGAGGTCCATATGATAAGGAGAAAATTCTCAATAGCTAGGACACCTCAACCAAATGGCTAGTGGAAAGAAATAATAGGACAATTTAAGAAATGGAAAGAACTATGATAAATGAGTCAAGGTTAGCTGATGGATACTAGAGAGAGGTAGTGACCACTATAATATACATTTTGAATAGAGTAAAGATAAGTACTAATGGTAATAAGGATCCTTATGAATTTTGGAAAGGTAGACCTACTAATGTGGAACACTTTAGAGTGTTTGAAAGAAAATACTTCATCAAAAGAGATGAGTAAGACTTAAGTAAGTTTGACTCTAGGTCTGATGAAGGAATATTTTTGGGATACTCATTATTAATCTTGTCCTAAAGATGCTATAAAATGAGGTTTTAGAAGATAGTAGAAAGTACCAATGTGAATATTGATGAGACAAGTTATAAGAAGTCACACTCATAGTCAAAAGATACATCAGAGAATTTGGACTTTAATAATGAAGAAGAACAAATAGAGATAGATGAGGAAGAAGAAAAAATTAAGGAAATATAAGACTCAAAAGGCCCCTCAAGATATGTTTAGGTAGACCATCTTGAATCACAAATAATTGGAAACAAGGATGTAGGTATGCAAACAAGGAGAAGATTGGTAAGTAACCTAAATCAAGAGAATGTTTTTCTATTATGTAATATTGAACCTAGGAAACGTATAGAATCAAGCAAAGACAAGTTTTGGATAGGTTAGATGAATGAGGAGTTAGAATAAATAGAAAATAATGAGACTTGGGGACTAGTTCCTAGGTATAAAGGCAAGAATGTCATTGGCATAAAATGGGTGTTTAGGAATAAGTTGAATGAAGATGGAGAAGTCACTAGGAACCAAGTTAGATTAGTTGCCAAGGGGTATGCACAATTTAAAGGTGTAGATTTTGAGGAAACATTTTCTCTATTATCAATATTAGATGCTATCAAATTATTTATAGTATATGTAGGATTCAAAGGATTTAAGGTGTATTAGATGGATGTCAAGTTATCTTTTTTAAATAAGAACTTGGAAGAGGAAGTGTACATATAACAACTTGAATGTTTCTCATTATTAGGTAACAAGGACTATGTTTGTATATTTTAAAAGGTTCTTTATGGTCTAAATCAAGATCATAGAGCATGGTATGCCAGATTGGATGGGTATTCATTAGACCAAGCATTCAAAAGAGGAGTTAAAAATAGTAATATGTATATAAAGATAAAATATGACCATTAGTTGATAGTAGTTTTCTATGTGGATGACATCATATTTGGTGGAAATAATGAAAATATGACTAATACCTTTGCAGATGTGATGAAGGAGTTTGAGATGTCCATGTTAGGAGAACTACCATTATCTCTTGCATTATAAATAAATCAATCAGAAAGATGTATATTCATTTCACAAGCTAAGTACATAAGAGAGATGCTAAAGAAATTTGAGATAGAAGATTCCAAGGTTTTTATCACACCTATGATCATAGGGTATAAGTTAAGCAAGGAAGATGATCTCTAAACATCATTCAAACATCATATAGGTTAATGATTGGAAGTTTTTTATATAGTACTTCCTCTAGACCTCACATCATGTAAGAAGTAGGCCTTGTGGGAATATTTCAAGTAGACCCAAAGGAAAATAATTTTCAAGAAGTAAAAAAGATACTTAGGTATCTCAAGGGGACTATGGATTTTGGATTTTAGTATCCAAGGAGTAATGAATTTAACTTTATAGCATATATAGACACAGACTAGGCAAGGAGTCTAGATGATAATAAGAGCACTAGTAGAGGATCTTTCTTCTTAAGAGAATGCCTACTATCATGTATAATCAAGAAGAAAACATCTATGGCATTATCCACTTGTGAGGTTGAATACATTGTAGTAACTTTATATTGTACTCAAGTCCTATGGATGAGACAGACCTTAAAAGACTATAAGGTGGAGTATGATATCCTGGCCCTATCTATTGTGATAATACAAGTGCCATAAGAATTTTAAATAATCCTATCATGCAGTCAAAAAATAATCACATTACCATCAAGTAACATTTCATAAGAGAGAAGGTAAGTGAAAAAAGTGTTAAAATTGAATATGTTTCTACAAAGGATTGGATTGTAGACATTTTGACCAAGCCACTTCCAAAGGTAACTTTTGAACATCTAAGGTAGGAATTGGGTGTAATTCCTAACTATAATAGTCATTAAATAATCTAAGTGCTTAAGGGGTTTTAATCATGTGGTTCAGTAGCTCTAAAATTAGGTGATCAGTGTGAATAAGGTACACATGGAGATAGGGGGAACATGTTTGTATGATGCTTCATTGACTCATAACCCTATGTGTTGAGTTTTATGGTTGTAATAAGTGTGATATAGGAAGTTTAAGATGTCAAAGTGGGAGAAAGTTTAGAATGGGGGAGAAATATCCTATTGAGAGAAGTTTTGGAGAGTGATTACCATTAATGGCAAAGTGGGAGATTGTTGATTATTGTCATTGATGTCAAAGGTACATCTTGCGAAGGTTGATGTCAAAGGTAACCAAGGATAGTTAGAAATATGTGATGTGATAGGAATTAATTTAAAGAGTGTTTTCATAAGATAGAAATGTCATGAGAAAAATGGAAAGAGAGAATTTTAATCTAACTAATGTCTTATGTTTACATCAAGGTATAGTTCATTGATGTCAAAGTGCATAGGAAGCCTGGTTACGAGCCTAGTCATGACATGAAGAGGTATGTGCATGAAAATGAATGAACACATACATGTGAAGGTTGTATGGCACTATTTGAGTAGTATGTAAGGATTTAAATCATTCATAAGAGTTTTAGGGTGATCTTATAGGGATAGGACCTTTAGACTAAGACTACATCTAGACCCCTCTTAGACCTTGCCTAGCCTAATGAGGTACACGGATCATATTTAAAGGTAGGTATGCATATGTGAGCATGTATAGAGGTGAGATAAGTTTTTTAGGTATGTTCACAAAGTTTGAGGTCATGGTTTGAAGGAAATTTCATGAATTAGTGTTTTAAGCATTCTCAATTTCATAAAATAAGGTCTCAAGACTTGAGAAGAACTTTTAGATGTCCATTAGCATGTTTAACCTATGGATGGGAGTTTGATATGTTAAAGAGAGATGGGTAATTATATTATATAATATCTCTAGGCATTATATTTGGATTTAAGGGGCACTCCTTTATGAACATTCGCTAACACCAAAACCTATGTTAAACCTTCCTAAAACCCTAATAAGGTCCCTATGTGAAAGATCTTATTCAAATCAGATTAGAATGGATTCAAATTCCTATATAGTTTATTAGATCATGTATTAAACTCTCCTAGGTACCTTTGAGTATGGTGGTTAGTTATGTGAGAGAGAAAATGCATAGATACAAGCTTATTTGTTAGGAAATTATTGTGTCTCATAAAAGTTATATTGTTTAAGAAAAGAAAATGAATGGGTGAAGAAGATAGAGACTCATTTTACATGTCCATGATTATTTATGGATAGTTTCTATCCTTCAATTTTTATAATATGGTCATACAAGTTAGCTAGTCATAGATAGACCTAATGGTGAGAATAGTGTAAAACCCAAGAAGAGATGAAGAGATAGCTATGAGGGTTGTGTATGGTATATTTATACAAAAAAATGCATGAAAGAATTATTTATGACCTTTAATTAATTATCATTATTTGATAATATTTTAAATTCAGTGTATATAGAGAAAACATTGCTCACAAAATGACCTATTTGTTTCAAATAAGATTGTGTGATATAAGGTCAATAAATTGGTCTATAAGATCAATAATTATGATTAAATCATATCAATTTTATATCTAAGGATATTATGGATATTACATAGGATCATTTACATGCATCAGGAGTCATGACAAGTGTCTACACAGATGTTGGTGGTCTAATTCACCATGACTAGTTTTTGAGGTAAATTGATAGCTCTAAGTGAGTGAGTTGAAGATATGTTCTTGAGCCTTTATATCTTGAGTGAAAGTGTTAAAAACATTTGGTGATGACCCTAAGGTCATGGAGAACCTATATACATGTTTCATTTATCAAATTTCAATAGATTAAGGGTGTTTTTATAGTAGTTTTTTGTTTTTATTTAAATTTAAATTACTTACTAAAAATTCAAGTGAAAATAAGGGTTTATGATGAATACTTGGAGATTAGGAGATGTTTCAAACCACTTTAAATCCAATGACTGAGGGAGATTCTTTTTAGATGGGAAGAATAACCTACACACATATAATTACTTGGATAAAAATAAATTAATAGATGATTGGGTGAGTTGCCTATTCAAAGACCAGTCCCGAGAAATTGTGAGCTTCTTCATACGGATGTCAGCTCACTTATTTAAATAATCAAGTGGATTGAAATCATATGAAATTAAAATAGATAAAATATATTGTAACAATGATAATTAAGATTCAATCCTCAATTAAGCTATCAATATAGGTGAAATATTCATCTTAATATGTTGTGGCAACATTCACATCATCCTATATGACTTCTAGTCGGTCAGCAATGGCTTCAAGAGAGGGATAATAACCAATATCATAGAGAGATAACTTGAAATATATGTCTTTGATTAGTAAATATGGATTGGGATACTATAAGGAATTAGTGATATTTATTATATCATTCACTATGCCTAATAGAGTCATCTATATACAAATCCATGTTTAAAAGGATAGGAAATTAATAAGGATTAAAGATAGGGATCTAAAATTAAGGTCTCAAGATCTAAAAATTAAACATAGTATATCTATGTTGATCCTAATACGATTGGTTCCAATATATATAATTGGTATTGATTTAGAATGAATCAACATCAATACTCTCTATAACTAAGCTTAATTAAAACAAAGAATAAATGAGATAACATAGGCTAATTAATGAATACTAAAGGATATGGATGATATTCTAAAGATTATATAAGTAGATAAAATTAGAAATATTTCTAGGAAATTAAATACATAAACATGATTACTTACCTTGGATCCATTTCAAACAAAGTAAATCTTCCTCATAAAAGTAGGCAATCCTTCAGGCTGATGACAAATAGATACATATTAAATGCCACAAAATTCTGGTAGTGTCATTAAGAATGTCTTAATTCTCTAAGAAATCTATTAGTAATTTGAGGTTCAAAGTTTTTAGGTCCATAAGAAAAAGTTTTTTTGGGTATTTATGGATTGATTTCAATCCAAAAAATCAATGATAATCATGGGTGAATCGGCACCCATTCACCTAAATTGATAGGTTTGTTCTAATTGCAGGTAAAATTGTCTTTGGTGAAGGTGAGGTTATTGGTAATAAAGTTATATGGAGGTAAGGTGGTTAAGAGGGATATTCCTCAAGTTATTAATGGATTTAGGAGGTTAGGGTGGTATAAAGGCAATAGTATAGGCATATTACCAAGTTATCAGTGGTAAATATACTAAACCTTAGGATAGGAATTATTTAAGAGATTAAATAAATATAAGGGCATATAACACCTAATTAATCATACATAGGTTATAAAATTATAATGCTTACATCTTCCCTTTTTGTGGAGTGGTATGGAATACATGTTATGAGACAAAAAACATGAGAGGTCTAATGCCCTAGGTTTGTGTGAGGAAGTATTCCACCTTAAATCAAGAATTAGGGTAGGATAAGGAGTGGGTAATAGGTTTGAAAAATGGAATAGTGGATGGGATGGGTAGATAATAAATGATATTTAATAAACATGGATTCATAACATGAATTATATGTTTTTCACTAAGAAGATGTAAGTTAATATAGGTAGAGATGCCCTGAGGCAAATCCTATAATAAAATTCCATAAATACTAACATGTGGTATTAAAGTAAGGACAAATAAGAGAACAAGTCATATAAATTGGCTAAGTGAAGCATCTGGTGTGTTATATGGTGTGGTCACTCCTGTAAACAACTATTCTCAAGAAAAAATGCACTCTCAGGACCCATAGACGGGAGATACCCAAAAGAGTACATAGGATATGGGACCAACAGGGGGTCAAAATCTAGAAACCTAAAATGGTATAGGATAAATAATAGGGTAGGTGTGTCAAGGTATCAGGATTAAGTTAAGGAGTAGGGCTAGGTGTATGTAAATTACAAGTAGCAAAAAAAAGGGGAAAATCAACACCAATCTACCAAATCGGTGTTGATCAAAAGTAGATCAACATCAATCCAAAGTTAGGTATATAATCAAGTCTAATGTGGAAAATGGTTCATTTTCTATTTTTGAAAAATGAAATGATGCTTGAGATCTCAAATGGTGTGTGTGATACAATATGAGATGGAGGTTAGTGGTAGTGGATTGAGGTGATGATGATGCTCACAAGATGAGGTAGGTTAATTATTTTATTAATTTTTTTTTTTTGAATTTTTTTATATTTTTTGGCTTTTTAGAGTTAGTATAGGTTATAGAATAGGGTAAATGATGACAAATAATCAGTTTTAATTCCCTATGAATCAGTGATGATTTAATGGAAATCGATGTCATTTCATGAAATAGTGCCGATCTAGATGGAATGGTGTTGATCCATAAGGGATCAACACAAATTTATGAAAAATGTGAAGGGATTAGATTAGAGTCTAGGGTAAAACAATTTAGGATAATTTAGGCTTATAGGGGATGCTAGTGATAATAATGAACTCTATAATGGACTCAAGATTGAGTGCCACCTTTACTGGAGTGACTACGAGTCCATCTCAATGATGATGACTAGGCCCATATAGAGACCATAGGCCTAGGATGAGTATGTCACTATAGATGCATCCATCAAGATAAGATCTTGATGGTTTATTTTTTAGAGTGATAATATGTTACTATCAGGATGTTCGAGCTTCTTATTAGGGAGATGACCGTCACTAAGGAGGACATCTAGTGGATTCTATGACTTTTGTAGTAGAGAATGCCTATAGTACCTATAGATGAGTAGGGATGGGGAGTGGCACTGACACACTTATATGGTAAGGATACAATAGATATCGTATGTGTTACTAGTGGATTTGATTTTGAGCCTCTATACGTAGTTGATGTAGTAGAGATAGGTGTAATTACCATGATGTTATTAGTTATATCCTTATTAACCAAATTTTACCTTATAGGTCAAATTGGGACACATATAGTTAAAATAAATATTTTTATATGTTTTAGGGGTATAATTTTTTGTCATGGGGTATGTTATAGTATATTTGATGTAATTTTATGATTTTTTAGCCTTAGTGATGGTCTGATTAGTTTATATATCACTTTGAGCCACTTAGTAGTAATTTAGGGGTCATAAATGTAAGTGGCATGGTTTTAAAGGTGTATAAGTTTCATAATCTCCTTTCAAATGTCTAATAAGTAAGATTCCATATTAGGAATGTCAATCCCATTTGAAACTTGTAAGTTATCTAACTAAAGATCAAGAAATCAACTAAAAAAGGAGGAGTTTGGCACTTGTATGGCCCATGAGGGAAGGTAACACATGGGATAAGGTTATTTAGTGTCTCTTCATCTTCATTAGACTCATCTCAATGATTAAAATTATTTTTAAGTGATAAAAAATGTCCAAAACCATTCTACTCCTTTCTCGCCCTTCTAAACACACAAAAATGGTCAGCAAGTTCATGCTTGGTACAGAAAATAGAGGAAATTCTAGGTAAAACATAATTGGGAGATGAAAGTACACTCATACACGCACACACGCACACATGCACACACACACACACACACACGCACACACACGCACACACGCACACACGCGCACACGCGCACACGCGCACACACACACACACACACACACACACACACACACACACACACACACACACACACACACACACACACACACACACACACACACACACACACACACACACACACACACACACACACACACACACACACACACACACACACACACACACACACACAAATTGAATATTGGTTAACTATGCTTTATGAATCATCTCTAACAAGTTGACTATGTTTTTCTACTCACTATTTCCTACACCATATTGGTTTTGCTTTGGTTTGGAAAATTACATACAATTAAACTATTAATATTGATTCCATATGATGTTGAATATCTCATTTATTTATTTTAATTCTTGGTTTTATGTTTTTAAAAAATTTCATGTGCTAATTAGCTTAGTTTGCAAGTTAATGCCCTAGGTGGAATGGTAGTCAAGTTCACTACTTACAGAAGGTTGTTTTCTCTACAAGGGATTAATATGAATGGGAAATGGTGTTTTCCATGTTTCAATGCCATAATTACCACATACTTTCCATGTTTGGTCTTACAACATCAAGATTTGATCAAACTTACATCTTGTCATGCTCACAGTCAACTCTTTGCCTTTTCTCACTTGCAATCATGTGTATGACATTGTTTAACATGCTCAATTAGGTGTAGTGAAGGTCTTAAGATACTATAAATTTATTTATAAATGGTAAAAAATAAGTTATATCCTCTAAAGAGTGTATAAATAGGACTATTTTAGTCATATAAAACATTTCCATATAGTCTACCATTAGAATGTGTACCTAGAGGTGCTTTAAAGGTTTCAAACATTGAAATGAGGTGTAGAAGTTTAAATCAAGATATTTGGTATCATCATACACAATTTGATAATTTTTAAGGGTAGGGATTTTTTTTATTAATTTAAATTCATTTTCACTACCTAAACGCACTATCTACTACATATAACTCAAAATGCACCTATAAGTGCCCTACAGGAAGATGATCAAGTTGGGAAAGGACATATTTGAGTTATCTTAAACATTTCAAGGTTGAAAAAATACTTTTTCAAGGGTTATAAAGGGTTAGAGTGATCAAATTACCATATATCAAGTATTTTTTATATTTACATTATCTATTTGTTCATCAAAATGCCCACCTATAGGTGGCCTTAATAGGAGTTAAAGAGACATTTTGAAGTGTTGGATCATGAGATGTAACCCTCTTTGAAGTCCTAATGTGTTGTATATAAAATTTCAGACCTACTTGAAAGGATAGGTTGGAAAATTTAAGTGGGAATCACCTCCCAAAATGAATGCCTATAGATTCATGGATCTTTTCCCTAAATGGTGAAAACAGAGCACCTAAGCATTTTTTCAAGGTCAGATACAAAAGCTATCAAGATTTTTGATGATTATTAATGTTATTTACTTGTATCCCTTACATAGGAAAATACACATGAAAATTTTTGAGGACAAATGATCGGTGAAAATTGGTTGTTGGGAGACCCAAATATGCACTTTCATACATTGAATCCAGGGAGTGAAATCTACAGGAAAGGGCTCCAACTAGATCCTTCAACCAAGGTTGCAGTCCTAGGCCATGATTCCAAGATAAAATGGTTATAAGGAATATAAAAGAGAAATAATTATCTAAATATAATCTAAATAGGTTAAAATTATATTTTTTGAATCTCATATACACTTACAAGACCCCACACAATCAATTGTAACTGATTGTGAGGGGTAGAAAACCAAGGGATTGGGTTTTTGATGTGGTATATGCTAGGGAATGTGGGATAGATGAATTAATAAAAGTTAAAAATGGTCATAAAGGACTTTATGGAATCTTTTATACACTATCCTCAAGCCCAAACAAGCATGGTCACCTATAGGTGCCCTTCCAAGACGTGAAACATAGTCAAGAGATATAACTCATTTTTTGTGAGCTCAAGGTGCATGTAAAGGGAATATGGAGAGTTTAAATGATTAAATAGACATATATGACCTTAATTAGGACCAATATGGTCTCCATATACTCCTAAAAATGTAAAACAAGCTTACACAAACTTCTTAAGGTCCTATGAGCACCTATAGCTGAGTGTTTAGTCTTGATGAAGGTAAAGAGATGAAAATGCTAAAGAAGAGAAAGAAGGTTTGAAAATAGATTGAAAATTATTAATTATATGTTAATAATTGTTTTCACATTCTCCAATAATTATTTCAAGTTGATCATCTACTCTTCATACTAGCCCAAGCGTGATAGTCTATACAGTTGCATTAAGAGACTTATGTTACTCAATGGGTAACGATAAAGAATCTAAGGGAGAAGATTTTTTTTTGGTGAGTGTTAAGATTATTGAGAATTAATTAAATATATATAACATGTTTATGTAACCCAAGAACATTTTATTTGACATTGAAGAATCCTTTCATAAGAGGAAGTGAAGATTGCAAAAAATAGTCATTTTTGAAGGTCTTTTTTGGACAAATTGAGTTGGTTAGGTGCCTAAATGGGTGAATATGAATTATCCATATGGTAAAAATATTCCTTAATACCTAATAAAAATTATAAAACCTTCACTTTTCCTTGATTAAGAGAGATATACCTCACTATTTTGTCTTAGAGGTCAGCCAGTCAAGAAAATCAGAGTTTTGGCAAGACATGCAAATGAAGCCAAAATGGGCAATAAATTTGATAGGAGGACATTAGGACCTAAATTAACATATTTTTAAGTGTATGGAAGGTTAATTAGTGATATTAAATGCTCATAAAATCTTATAATTCTCAAAATGGTCAAAAGTCTCCTACACACAGCTCAACCAAACAATCTCCAACTAGGCCTAGTTGGTGAATGAGAAGAAGAGATGAGGAGTGATTGGAGGTTTTTAGGGTGAATTTGTAATCTTAATTACATAAAAAAAACATAATAAAACTTGAATAAAAGGTTTAAAATCAATAAAGTAGCCTAGACCATAAGGGCAACAGTCAAGCTTGTCAAGCATGATTAAGCCTTGAGCCCAAATCGAAGGTCAACTTCACTTCCAACCTTAGGAGAAAATTATAATACATTTGGGAATTTTTTTAGGGTCATATTAGATATTTAAATGTTATTTTAATGTAGGTAAGTATAGAGAAATCCACTTTTGGCTTAGAAACAGTCCAAGCCTACAAGAAATGGAGAAACAAGCTCGATGGGCTAAATTGAAATGCTTACATCTCCTTGAAGGTTATGCATGGAGATCCAAGGAGTTTAGATAGGTTATAAAAGGTACTTAACATCACTCTTGAGTATTTTTTTTGCATTTTCCACATCAGACCTTTATGAAACATCACAATTGACCATGTTTGACCCTGTAGGTTAAATTGGGACACTTATAGGTAAAAACTTTACTTTTTAGATGTTTTATGGGTTTAATTTGTTGTCATATTGTATATTATAGGTATTTTTATGTCATTTAATGTTATATTATCCTTTTTATTAGTATTTTTAATCAATATGTCACTTTGAGTCATTTAGAGGGATTTTAAGGGTCATAAATACAAGTGAAATGGTTTTCAAGGTGTAAAAGTGTCCTATTTTATTTTAAAATGTCAAATAGGTTATATTACCTATCAATAATGTTAGTCCCATTTTAAGCTTGCAAGTTATGTATCTAAAAATTAGGAAATCAACTAAAAAAGGAAGAGTTTGGCACTTGTATAGCCCATGAGGGAGTTTGACACATAGGGGAAGGTTGTGAGATGACTCTAAAACTTCCTTAAGCTCATTTACATTCTTTAAATACTCTATAAGTGTCATTTTTGATCTAAAAGCATTCTAATTTTTTTTGGCCCTTCTAGACACATAAAACTAGTCAGTGGGTTTGTGCTTGGTATAGATAGTTGAAGAGGTTTCAGGTTAAACAACTTTTGGAGGTGAAATTACACTTATAAAATTACATTTACATTAAAATATTTTAAATATTAGTTAAATATACTTTATGAAACATCTCTAACAAGTTGACTGTGTTTTTCTACTTACCAATTTATGCACCCTATAGGTTTTGCACTTGTTTGGATGATTTTTGTATAGTCTAGTTTATGAGTTTGATTCTATAGGATTTTTATTCCATACTCTAATTTTTTCATTCCTATTTTCATATTTGAAGGTTTTTTTATGATCAAATCATCTCAAGTTTACAAACTACTCTCATTTGGGATGACAAGCTAGTTTTCCACCATTTTTAGATATGCACTCTTTGACAATGGCTTCAGGGGGTTGTGTTAGGTTAATTTAAAAAAATTAAATACTATATTTATTCCCTTTACCTTCCAAATTCATTAGTCAAAGTAACTTCCATGAGTTTGCAGTCATATGCAACATATACAGTCTTCCACCATTAATGAATGTGTATAGGTGTCATGAAGGAAGAGTTAAACATTGAAAAGGAAGAGTGAGGGTTTATATCAAGATTTATAATATCATAATTCTTCATTTGAACACATTGAGACTATATTAATGCATTATAAAGATATATTTCTTGAAAATGTGGAAAATTTCATGATTGTTGCCATATGTAACCCAAAGTGCATCTATAGGAACCTCTTAGGATGACATCATGGTGTAATGGGAGACTTTATAGGTGTATAATTATTTTATAATGATAATAGTACACTTTTAAACCTTGAGTAAGTCTATAGTTTCTAACAAGCATGTAAATCTTGTATACTGCCTATAATTTTCATCCTCACTGTCTGCACACTGGAGTGTCTACCCATAGGTAGCCTTAATAGAGAGTTGAGGAGTCATATAGAGTGATGAAGAATGTGTTAAAAATATTATTGAAGTCCTAAAATGTGGTGAGAAAATTTCATACCTATTTTAGGTGTGATATTGATAAATGGAGGTGGGAGATCATGTTCAAAGACTCAATGACTATGTCAAGGATCAAAACCCCAAAAGTACAAAGTAGAGCACCTATCTCTTTTGGGAGATTGCTTTATGACAATGATATGAGAGTGTTGAACAATCCCAATTCACTAATTATATATCCTATCATAGGAGATAAACTTTTAAAAATATATAAGACAAAATACTAATGGAAGACAACTGTTAAGAGACCCAAAGTTTCTATTTGAACACTAATTTTCCTCACTGTTATCTATACGATTTAAATGATTGAGTGTCGTTGCTTCTATATGTGGTAGTAGAAATAATTAATTCATGATAGTTTTAATTAAATTTTTAATAGGATATTAATGAAGTTCAAAAATTTACCTATATAATCAAGATGCAAGATACGATCACACAATACCACCTACAGGTCTCTTTCATCACAAAATGTACACCTACAGGTTCACTGTAGGGTCACCATGGATTATAGGCTAGATTCCTTGGTGATGGAGCTCAATCCAATAATATAATGAATTATTGTATCTATATCATGGTATTTAAAACTTAAAGGACATTAGGCATGCAAATAAGGTCTAAATAATGTAGTTCCACCTACGTGTGCCCCCTCTAATACAAGAAACATAGTTAGGAAAGGTGTATACAGTCCTGACCAGTCAAAGAATGGGAAAGAGTACATGGAGGGTTTAAATTATTTTAAATAATATAAATCATATACCATGATTATATAAACCTATTTAATATCTTGATAATTTAAAATAAGCTACACACAAACTTCTTAAGGTCCTATGAGCACCTACAACTGAGTGCTTAGTCTTGATGAAGGTTGAAGGATGAAAGTGGTAGGAAGGTTTCAAGGAGGCTTGAAAATAGTTTTGAAATTTATCATTAATTTTTTTATAATGTTAACACACTCTAAGAAAACATCAAATGTTAAATTGGCACCTTAGGGTCACACTTTATAGTGAGACAATCAGTACAGTCACACTTAGAGAGCTCCATGCTACTTGTAGCTTGAATGAAGAGCTAGAAGTGGAGAAGGGTATGGCTTAATCAATGTAAAACTTATTGAGAATGAAATAAATATTTAGAAAATTTTGAGGTAACCCAAACACATTGGTTTTAACCTTGAGAAGTCATTCTTAGGTGAAAGTGAGAGAATGCCAAAAATAATCCTATTTTTGAGGTTTTTGGAGAGATTGAGATGGTTAAGTGCCTAAATGGATGATTCTAACTTATAAATTTAGTTAATAAGGTAATTATGAAATAATAAAACTTATAAAACCTTAATTTTTATTTGGAAATGAGTGATATACCTCACTTTTTTGTCTCAGAGGTTAGTTAGTCATGAAAATTAGAACTTTGACAAGTCAAGCAAATGAAGCTGAAATGGGTAAGAAACTTGATAAGAGGATAGGGGGATATAAAATAAAATATTTTGAGGTGTATGGAATGTGAATATGTGAAATTAAACACTCAAATAATCCTAATCTTCTTGAAATCATCAAAACTTTCTTGCACATAGCCCAATTAAACAAGCTCCAACTAGGCTTAGTTGGTAAATGAGAAGAAGAGATGAGGAGTGTTTGGAAGGTTGGAAGGTGACTTTGGAAGCTGAATTAAATCCAATAAAACATGATAAACCTTAAAAAATGGATGAAACTAAGTAGATTAGTCTAAAATTACAAGGGTTACTATTAGGCCTATAGGCATGTTTAGGCCCAAAGACCAAATGTGAGACCAATGTCACTTCCAGCTCTATGACTAGATTACAAAGGACCAAGACATGTTTATTGGATAATGATAGATGTGTTAAATATTTTTGAGTGCATGATAAATAAAATATAAGACCACTTTGGCTTATAGCTACATCAAACTTGTACAAAATGTGAAAATAAGCTCGATAAGGTAACTTCAAATGCTCACATCTTTCATGAGGCTTTGCATGGAGGTTAGGGAAGTTTGGACAAGTTGATAGGGACCTTGAAGATAAAATTTATGGATTTTTTTTCAAATTCAATGTTCCATATTTATTAATGAAGTTTAAGAGGGTAAAATATGCCTAGACTCACCAAAACCCTTGTTAGTGACCAGTTTGAGGAAATGAAAGAGATAATGCACCAAAATGGCATAGTTTGTCTAGAAGGACTTGATGTTGTATAAGGATTAGTTAGGATCCCTAAAATTAGTATGATTTATATACAATCTATATGTAAATGGTATTAAACTATTTTTCTTAACTATTTTGTGCATTTTATAAGTTCTAGGAGGTTTTAAGAGATGAAATAAACTTTGAAAGGAATATTATGACTTAAGATAACTCCCCATTAAGTGTTTCAAAAAAAGCTCTCATCTCATCCAGTTATAACTAGCATAGTGAACATGATAGTGATAAGGATGAAAACTTCATGAGGATATCTTTTTAAGGTGTACATGATGCCTCTAAGGCCATGGAGGGTATTTCCAAGTGTCATACACTCCATTTTATGAATTTTCATGGAAAACTTATGCATTTTTGGAATCCAAGTGTCAGAGGTGACTGAAAGAGGAGTTTTCTTTGAGTGAAGGTAGTGATAGCTCATTTATAAATGATTATAAATCACTAGGAATGAAAATAATACATGAAGAGGAATTTATAAAATCATTCCCTCTCATTCCAATAATTAGACCTATCCCTATCTAGTTTTGGGATATTCAAATAAGGATAAATCATGAAGGTAGTTTTCTAAGCCAACAAAGGAAATTCCATGCCACTTTTCATGATTTTCATGAAATGGAAATCCACTTGTCTCTTATGACCTTTCATGGTCTATTTAAAATCCTCTTATCATGAAAAAGTAACTCATTCTCTTATCTTTAAAAGTTTCCTTGTGACCTTTTAACTTCTCTCTTTTCCTCTCTCTCAAGTTCTATAAGAACTAGCCATTTTGGCCTTTGTAACTTATGCTCCACCTAAGTATGGTGAAGTCTTGCTCATTTGCATACCATGTATCAATAAAAACTACTAATTTTTACCTCTTCCATGACTATTAATAGTGTGTTTTACTTGGATGATTGATCTTTCTTAGTGATGAATCTTGTTTCCTTAGCATGTTGTCTCATTCTCTCACCTATTTGCAATTAGAAAGCTTCTTCTTATAGGTCATGTGAAGTGTTTTAATAAATTTCAAGGTTGAGTCAATTAGCCTATTCAATAGTGTCATTATAGACCTCTTGTATATTCCTCCTATTTTAAACATTCACCATAACCTCATAATGAAACATTGATGTAAGAAGATGTATATTGGAGAAGTGTATGTTTGGTTCATCCCTTGTTCTCATGTGTAACATGTAGCTGGTTGGTAGTCATCAACTAATTTTGTGTATCACCTCTTTTAAGATAGTTTATTTTTAGTTTTAAATCTCCCTTCCCCCTCACAAGCATAGGTGTAGTAGTGATCTATAAGTTTTACATCAAGGGAGTTATCCCTATCTAAAGATTCACCTCATCTTTAGGCTACGCATAACCTAGAGGTGTTTCAATTGTGCCACTTGAATGAGGAGAGTTGATAAATCACCTCAAAGGGTGAAAATCCAATTGACAATAAATTTTGGCATGCCTAGTGAAACTCTTAGTCCAAGAAGTTGAAAGATTTTTGGTGTTGTTTTTTAACACATCAACCTTTAGAGGCATCTATCTAAACATCAATGGTGGCTCAAAGATTACATCAGCTAGTCAAGAAGCCTAGGTATTCCTTTTAAATATTATTGATAATCATTCCTTGTGTTTTTTCTTCCTAATGACATTCTATGGATGACTTTGGTTTTGATGATTGTTTTACATAAGTTGGTGAGGTTTATCAAGCTTATGACATTCCCTATTAGCCTTGTCATTATCCTTACTAGTTCCAATATGATTCTTACTAGCTCTAATATGACTAGTGTCAACATTATCATGATTTATATTAATCATGTAACAAACCTCCTCAATATTTTACTTCTCCTAGTGAACCTAATCAATCCTCTAATCAGTCCATTATAACTTTCAAGCAAACACTCTTGAGATATGATAAGTACATGTTGGATCTTGACACACTAAGGGGACCTGGTCAAGATATTCCTAGTCATTTAATTTATAAGGTGAGAGATGAATTATAGATAGTTAAAAGAGAGAGGGCACCTATTGAGAGATCCAATTGGTAAAGGCTCATAAGTGAGATGCTAGATGTGAGTGACTTGGTTTCATCCTTATAAGATAAGATAAGAAGTCATGAAGAGTAACCTCATCAAATCTATCAGCCCTCATATCCACTTCCCCAACATTTCTATCAATCCTACATGATTCATACTCATAAACCCAATCAAGCTTAGTAAATCCATTCTTTTCCCATTCAGCTGGAAGAGAGAGTTAGAAAGACAAGCCTTATTTTTGAAGCAAACCTTGATAGGAAGATTTAGTTGGCCAATAATAAAATGCCTCTATCCATATCATTAGCAAAGGAAGTGGAATTTAATCCCTCATTTTCCTCTCACATTACACCGCCACCTCAAGAGAAGACTTCTAGATATGAAATCCCAAGTTGGAGACAAGGTGGAGAATCCAAGCCTAAGGATATTCCAAGTTTCTTGAACACTTCATCCACTCCTAAAATTACGTCACCACCTCAAGAAGAGACTTATAATCCTAAAATCCTAAGCTAGAATAATATAGTGGAATCATGGTTAAATAAATAGGATAAATTCCTAGACAAAGAGTTCGAGGTTGAGAAAGAGTTTAACCCTATGCAAGTCCCTCCCACCCTTTTTCAAGAGACCTCTTATTCTCTATGTAATCCCTCTAGTACACCTCATCCTCATGGATATTCCTATGAAATTCATGAAAGACTTTTACAAGAGAACCTAGGTAAACAAATTGAAGAGTTATAGTCAAGGATTAAATTACTAAGTCAAGGTGTGACGGAAGGTTTAGATCCCAAAGAAGATCATATACCTAAACACACCCCATCTAACCTTCTTAAAGAGAGTGATCAAGATAAATCAGATGTTAATGAAGTGATTGTTAAATTGAAGGAATAAAATCAAGTTGTTTAAGCCAAAATTTTTCCTCCTCTTCCTCAAAATCTTCCAAAATAATCCCCTGCATTTCACTCTCAATTTGATTTTGAGTTCTATGATCCACCTCCATGAACTAGTTCATCTTGTCCTCACCCCATCACCCTTTTCCTTGATGGAAATTTTATATGGGAACCTAAAGAGGATCATTTGGTTGATGAAAATTTATAACTTCTACATGAATAAAGTGTATCTCCTTAGCAACCTCATTAGGATAAGTCCCCTGATTTCAAGATGCTTACTTGGCATCACCAAGAAGGAGAAGGAGATTGAGGATTTTGTAGTCCTTGAGAAGAAAAGTGAGGTTAAAATGGTTTAATTATAACTTGATATCCCTTAAGAGGTTATAAATGTTTAATAATAGTAAATATTTATAATTAATCCCTATAATTTTTCCCTCTTGTATGAAAATAAACATCCTAAAGAATCTTTTGCAACTTTCTATGAGGAATGTGGCAAACACTTGAAGAGGGAAGTACTTGAAGAAGACTCTAGATTTGATCAAAAATTTATGTATAATCATATCAATAATGAAAATTAATGTTCTATTAAGGATGAAGAACAATTTCAAGTCATCCCTAAAGAGGTTACAGTCCTAGAAAAATCTCTTGAGACCAAGGTGGAAGTTGTTTTTCTTGAAGATGACCCAATACCTTAGCCTAATTTTGAATCACCCTCAGATGCATTAGAGCTTAAAGAACACCATATTTATGACTTCATGCATAATGAATATAATATTGAAGAGGTAGTGGTTCTAGATGATAAAGAAGACAAAGATGATTGGCAGCTGCAAATGAAGCTATTTCAAGAGCTTGAAGAGCTTTGCCAAGTTGAGGGTCAATTACATGACAAGGTGAAGAAAGAGTATTACATGGAGGATAATGACCAATATTGGGTATAATATGAAAATATATTTGATGAGATATAATAACTTATAATGGAGAATAAACCCAATCTTATTGAGAGCACTATGGAAATCAAGAAGGTATACCTTATTGAACTGCCATCAGAGGTTGTAATTGAGGATCCATATGAAAAGGTTAAGGATTTTTGGATGACATAAGAGTTCATTTCCATATCCAAAATATTTGGAAATAATTTGTTCTCATTGAACATCATGCCCATGAAGTTGGAAAACATCATGAAAAAGTTGGAGGCATCAATGTCAAGGATCAAAAGACTATATGTCTTATTCATTCCTTCATCTCATGAAGTAAGAAGGGTTTCAAACTTCCCCTTTGATCCAAGAGGGAGTTTTCATCTCATATTAGTTAGTGTTTGAGTTATTTTTATTATTTTTATTTGTGTTTTCCATAATTTCTCATGAATCACATATGTGTTTGCTTTTGCTTTATGTGTGTCTTTTGTTTTGTGTGGTTGAGGTAGTCATTGGTCTTGTTTTGATCAAAACTTGTTGTCAAGTGTCAGGTCATCTTGTTATGTTTTAAAATTTAGATGACTCCCTAATTATAGTGGAATGATAAGGATACTCATAAAAATCATAACCTTTATTTTTCTTTGGAAAGGAGGGCTATACCTCACTATTTTGTCTCAAAGGTCAGTCAGTCATAAAAATTATAACTTTGACAAGTCAAGCAAATGAAGCCAAAATGGGTAAGAAACTTGATAGGATGATAGGGTAATCTCAAGGAACATATTTTGAAGTGTATGGAATTTTAATGGGTTATATTAAATACTCAAACAAGCCAAGTCTTCTTAAAATCATCAAAACTTTCTTGCACACAGCCCAACCAGACAAGCTCCAACTAGGCCTAGTTGGTAGATGAGAAGAAGAGATGAGTGTTTGGAGGGTTATAAGGTGAATTTGGAAGTTTAATTAAATAAAATAAAACATGATATACCTTACTAAAAGGGATGAAACTAAATAGAGTATTCCAAACTTACAAGGGTTACAATCAAGTCTATTAGGCATGTTTAGGCCTAAAGACCAAATGTGAGACCAATGTCACTTTCATCTCTAGGAATGTATTCCAACAGACCAAGACATGTTTATGGGATCATGGAATATGTTTTAGATCTTTTATATTTCATGATAAATCACAAGTATGACCACTTTAGATCAGAGCTACATCAGACCTATACAAAATGTGAAAATAAGCTCAATAAGGTAACTTCAAATGCTCACATCTTTCATGAGGCTTTTCATGGAGATAAAGGAAGTTTGGAGAAATTGATAGGGGTATTGAATATCACATTTGTGTATTTTTTTTCAAACTCAATGTTCTATCTTTATAAATCAAGCTTAAGAGGTTAAAACAAGCCTAGACTCACCAAAACCCTTGTTAGTGACTAGTTTGAGGAAACAAAAGAAATAATGCACCAAAATGGAATATTTTGTCTAAAATAATTATTGGATGTTTTGTATTACTTATTCAAGTTACCTACCATTAGGATGAGTTATATATAATCTAGATAAATAGGGTATAAAACTAATTTTCTTGATTGTTTTGTGTATTATATAGGTTCTAGGAGGTTTCAAGAGATGAAATCAACTTTGAAAGGAATATTAGGACTTAAGATAACTCCCCATGCTAATTTAAAGTCTTGTAAAAAATATTAAGTGTTCAAACAAAATCTCTCATCTCATTCAGTCAGAATTGGCATAGTGAACATGATAGTGAGAAGGGTGAAAATTCAAGAGGATGTCTTTTTAAGGTGTACATGATGCCTCTAAGGACATGGAGGGTCTTTCCAAGTGTCATCCACTATATTTTATGAATTTTCATGGAAAATTGATGCCTTTTTATAATCCAAGTGTGAGGGGTGACTAAAAGAGGAGATTTTCTAAGTGTAAGCAGTGATAGCTCATTTCCAAATGATTCTAAATGATGAAGACTAAAAATAATGCATAGAGAGTCATTTTTAAAATACTTACCTCTCATTATAATCATTATACATATACCTAGTTAGTTTTGGGATGTTCAAATAGGGATAAATCATGAAGGCAATTTTCTAAACCAACAGAGGGAATTCCATGCCACTTTTCATGAGTTTTATGGCTTGTAAAGACACTTGTCTCTTCTAAACTTGTATGGTCCATTTCACATCCTCTTATCATGAACAAGTAACTCATTATCTCATCTTTACAAGTGTCATTGTGACCTTTAGACTTCTCTCTTATCCTCTCTCTAAAGTTCTATAAGAACTACCCATTTTGGCCTTTATAACTTATGATCCACCTAAGTATGGTTAAGCCTTACTTATTTGCATACCATGGATCAATAAAGACTATTGATTTTTAACTCTTCCATGATTTTTCATAGTGTTTTTTACTTGGAATATTGATCTTACTTAGTGATGACTAGAATGCTGTCTCATTATCTCACCTATTTATAGTTAGAAAGCTTCTTCTTACAACTCATGTGAAGTATTCTAGGAAGTTTCAAGGTTGAGTGAGCTAGCCTATTAAATAGTGTCATTATAGACCTCTTGCCTAGTATTCCTAGCCTAAAAATTCACCATAACCTCATAATAAAACATTGATGTAAGAAGATGTAAATTGGAAAAGTGCATGTTTGGTTAGTCCCTTGTTCTCATGTGTAACATGTAGCTAGCTGGTTGGTACTCATCAACTAATTTGGTGTATAACCTCCTTTAGGATGTTTTATTTTTAGTTTTCTCTCTTCCTTTTACCTCACAAGCATAGGTGTAGTAGTGATCTACAAGTGGTACATCAAGGGAGCTAGCCCTATCTAGAGATTCACCTCATCCTTAGGCTACCCATAGCCTAGAGGTGTTTCAATTATGCCATTTGGATGAGGGGAGTTGAGACATCCCCTAAAAGGGTGAAAATCCAAGTGACAACAATCAATAAAGGTTAAAACTACCTAAAACCCTTGTAAACCCTGGATAAAGATTGAATTGGGAAAATAAGGAAAGAGAGCTATCCAAATGGGATGAAAAGACAATGAAAGTGGTTGGAGGTTATAGAGGACTCTTCAAGGCTCCTCATTAGATTTTTTTCTACCCCACCTATATGGATATGGTACATAATGGATTTATTTAACTATTTTATGCATTGTGTAGGTTATAAGGACTTTTTAAGAATGAAATAAACTTTGGGAGGAAGTTAGAGACTCATTATAAATCACACTAGTCATTTTATGCTCTAAAAATATCTTAATTATTCCTACCAATAGCTCCATCTCAACCTATCAAATTGGCATAGTGAACATGATAGTGAGAAGAGTGGAAAACTTCAAGTAAGCTGATTTTAAGGTATCCTTGATGCCTCTAAGGCCATGGATGGTCTTGAACCATGTAATTCACTCCCTTGTATTGAAATGGCCTTAAAATATGTAATTCACTCTTTTATATGGATTTTCATGAAAAATTGAATCTATTTTGTAAGCCAAGTGTGCAAGGTGTGTGAAAGAAGAGTTTTTTTTATTATAGGCAATGATGGCTCACTTTCAAAGGAATCTAGGTGATTAGTAATGCAAATAGTGCATGGAGAATCATGTATGAAACCCCTCCCTTTTATAAAAATCATTAGACATATCCCTAGTTAGTTTTGGGATGTTGTAAAAGGGATTATTGATGAAGATAGTTTTCTAAGCCAACAAAAGTAATCTCATGCCACTTTTCAAGAGTTTCATGCTTTAGATTAACACTTGTGCTTCCTGAATCTACATGATTAGTTTCAAATTCCCTTCTCATGCACCTGTAACTCATTTTCTTAGCTTGACAAGTGTATTTATAACCTTTGGACTTCTCTTTTCTCACTTTTCTCTCAAGTTATATAAGAACTAGCCATTTTGGCCTTTGTAAAATATGTTACACTTGAGTATGTTGAATCCCTACTCATTTATATACCATTGATTAATAAAGAAAACTTATTTTACCTTTTATATGAGTATTCATAGTGTGTTCACTTGAATTATTGATCTTGCCTAATGATGAATATTTTTTCCTTAGCATTATTGTCCCATTCTCTCATCTATTTATATCTTGAAAGCATTTTCTTGTTGGTCATGTGAAGTGTTCTATGAAGTGTCAAGATTGAATGAGTTATCCTATTCAAATAATGCCATTTTAGGCATATTATTTAGTCATCCTAGCCTAAACATTCATCATAACCTCATAATGAAATAATGATTTGAGAATATTTAGATTAGAGAAGTGTATGCCCAGTTAGTCTTTTGGTCTCATGTGTGACATGCAGTTAGTTGGTAGTCATCAATCAATTTGGTGTATCACCTCCTTTAGGATAGTTTTCTCTCCCTTTTCCCTTATAATCATAGGTGTAGTAGTGATCCAAAAGTGGTTCATCAATAAAGTTATCCATATATAGAGATTCACCTCTTTCTTAGGCTACCCACATCTTAGAGGTGTTTTAATTGTACCAATTGGATGAAGGGATCTGAGACATCTCCTCAAAGGGTGAAAATCCAAGTGACAACAATTTTTGGCATCCTTAGTTAAAGTCATTATTCAAGAAGTTGAAAGATTTTTGGTGTTGTCTTTCAACACATTAAATTTTTAAGGCACCTATCCAAGCATCAATGGTAGCTTTGAAGTTACATCAGCTAGTCAAGCATCCCAAGTTTTCATTTTGAATATTATTGGTAATGTTTCTTTGTGTTCTTTCTTCCCAATGAATTTTCATGGCTAATGTTGGTGTTAAGTATTGTTTTACATAAGTGTGTGAGGTATATAAAGATTATGACATTCCATATCAACTTTTTTATGATCCTTACCAACTCTAATATGACCTTTATCAATCTTGTCATGAGTTTTATCAATCTTATAACCAACATTATCAATACCTTGCTCATTTTAGTCAACCTAATCACTTCTCAAATCATTCCATTTCAAATTTTAAGTAAACTCTCTTGGGTATTGAGAGGTACATGATATATATTGACACATAAATGGGACATAGTCAAGATGTTCCTAGTCATATCATTCATAAGGTGAGAGATAATTGGTTAAAAGAGAGTGGGCACCTATTGAAAGAGAAAATTGGTAAAGGATTACAAGTGAGATGATAGATGTGAGTGGTTGCATCCTTGGAAGATAAGATAAGATTTGATGAGGAATAGCCTCACCAAATATATTAGACCTCATATCCACCTCCCTAAGATTACTATCAATTCAAGTTAACCCCTACTCATGAACCCAAACAATCATGTCAAAGTCACATTTTTCCTAATCATTTGGAAGAAAGTGTTGGAAAGACAAACCTTATTTTTGAAGCAAACATTAATAGGAAGATTGAGTTATCCAATAATTATATGTATTATTCCATCTCATTAGAAAAGGGAATGGAATATAAGCCCTCATTTCCCTCTCCCATTACATCCCCATCTCAATAAGAGACTTTTATATAGGAAATCTTAGGTTGGAGACAAGGTGTAGAATCTAAGCCTAAGGAGATCCCAAGTTTTTTGAACATTTCATCCACTCTTCAAATTGTATCACTATATGAATAAGATACTCTTAATCCTAACATCCTAAGATATAATAAGGTAGTGGAATCATGGTAAAATAAAGGGGATAAAATCCTTGATAAAGAGTGTGAATTTTAAAAATAACTTGATCCTATGCAAGCACCTCCCACCCTCCCTCAAGAGACCTATTGTTTTCCATTTTAGTCCTATTTTATTCCTTATCCTCATGATGAGGCATATAAACTTCAATATATACTTTTATAAGAGAACCTATCCAAGAAAATTGAAGATTTAGAGTTGAGAATGAAATTGTTGAGTCGAGGTGTGATGGAAGGTTTAGAGCCAAAAGAAGATCCTATGCCTAAACACACCCCATATAACCTTCCTCAAGAGAGTGTTCAAGATAAATTAGATATAAATTAAGTTATTTTAAAATTTAAAAAATAAAACCAAGGTATTTTATCCTAATTCCTACCTCCCCTTCCTCAAGAACTCCTAAAAGGATTCTCTATAATTCATTCTCAATCTAATGTTGAGTTCTATGTTCCACCTCCACAAACTAGTTCAAATTGTCCTAACCCTATCACCCTTTAACTTGATGAACCTATGGTGTGGGAACCTAAATAGGAGCATTTTTTTATAATAATTGATAACTCTTACTTTAATAAAATATAGCTCCTTGGTAGCCTCATTCAACTAGGTCACCTGATTACAAAATGCCTAGCATTGGCATCACCAAGAAGGAGAAATCAATTGAGGATATTAAAATCCTTGAGAAGAAAATTTAGGTTATATAAGTTGAGATGAAACTTTATATCCCTTTAGAGGTTATAAATGTTTAATAAGAGGTGATTTATTATGTTAAATCTTTTGATTGTGTTGATATTGAAGAATGTTTTCCTTTTTCCAAAGAAGAGGAAACCATCATTGGTTATCCCATAACTATCCAAGATATCATATATGAGAAAGAAAAAATATATAATAAACCTTTTTATGACTTATTTGAAATCATTGTATCAGGTTATACTCCTCTTCAAGGATGCTATGATCTAGTCAAAAATAGAGAAGGCAACCTCGACACTCAAGTGAGTATGCAAAGAAGAAGCAACTTTTCAAATTTATCCTTTCAAGAAGCATATGAATCCCATGATGATATGTTTTAAATCATAAAAATGGGTTATCATATTCTCAATAATTTGGGAGAGACACATCATATTTTGAAGGATATAACAATCTCTTATTAGCCTCAATATTTTAAGGAACAAGAAACTACTACTCTTTCATCCATGCCTACCAAGCAGATATAATTTGATCATGAGATGAAGAGTGTGTAGAAGTATGAGGTATGTGTACAAGTTCAAGATGAATACATTTTCATTGAAAACCTATTTAAGGATAATCTACTTAAGATTAGATAAAATGAAGTTCCAAGGAATAGGTCTAATCTATCAAACATCTAATACAAGGAGCAACATACTTGGCACTATGATTCATTTCATGAAGAATAAGATGTAGGGAACTTTCATTTTGATCCTAGAAAATATGTATGCTTGATTTATATTTGTGCATAGTTTTTTTTTAAAATTTCCCTAAGTGCTTTGAGCACATGTGTGTGTCTTATTAGTGTGTTTGTTTTGCTTTGTGTGTGTCCTTTGTTTTGTGTGGTTGAGGTAATTAGTTGTCTTGTCTTAGTCAAAGCCTTATTTTCAAGTGTTAGGTCTTCTTATTTGTCTCAAACTTTAGATGACTCCCTAAGCCCATGGATAGGATAAGGCTATTGATCTTTATATAATAGGCATACTACCCTTATGAGTCACCAATTTATTGACCAAATTTAACCCTATAGGTGAAATTGGGACCCCTATATGTAAAAACTTTATTTTTATATGTTTTATGGGTCTAAGTTTTTGCCATGGGGTATCTTATAGTCCATTTGATGTAATTTTATGCCTTGTTATCCTTAGTCATGATCTGATTACTTTATATGTTACTTTGAGTCACTTAGTAGGCATTTAGTGGTCATAAATGAAAGTGGCATAGTTTTGAAGGTATCCAAGTGTCCAAATTTCCTTTCAAATATCCAATAAGTCATATTCCCTATCAAGAATGCCAGTCCCATCTGAAACTTATAGGTTATCTAATTAAAGATCATGAAATCAACTAAAAAAGGAGGAGTTTGGCACTTGTATGATCTATGAGGTAAGGTGACATGTGGGATAAGGTCATGGAATATCTCTTCATCTTCCTTAGACTCATCTTAGTGTTTAACATGAATTTTAAGTGCTAAAAATGTCCAAAACCATTCTACTCCTTTCTTGCCCTTCTAGATGCACAAAAATGGTTAGAAGGTTCATACTTGGTATAGATAATAGAATAAATTCCAATTAAAATTACTTTAGGAGGTGAAATTACACTCATATATCTCAATTTCCATAGCAAGAGTTTGAATATTGGTAAAATTTGGTTTATGAATCATCTTTAACAAGTTGACTATGTTTTTTTCTCACTATTTCCTATACCTTATAGGTTTTGCTTTAGTTTGGATAATTAAGTAAAATCCAACTACTAATATTGATTCAAAATTATGTTTAATATCTAATCTAATTATTTCCATTATTTTTTTCATGTTTGGCAAAGATCTGATGGGATAATTAGCTCAGTTTGTAATTTAATATCCCAAGTGAAATGGCAATAAAGTTCACTACTTACAGAAGGCTATTTTCTCTAAATGGGATTCATATGAATGGAAAATGGTTTTTTAAATGTTTCAATACCATAGGGACCACCTAATTTTCATGTTTGGTATTGCAACATCAGGCTTTAATTAAACTTGCATCTTTGTCATGATCACAGTTAACTCCTTATCTTTTCTCACTTGTAGTCACGTGTATGAAGCTATCTAGCATGCTCAAGTAGGTGTAATGAAGGTCTCAATATAATATAAATTTATTTATAAGTGGGAAAAAATAATTTAAATACTTGAAAGAGTATAAAAATAGCATTGTTATAGTTATATAAAACACTTCCATATAGTCTACCATTGGAATGTGTACTTATAGATGCTTGAAAGGTTTCAAATGTTAAAATGATGTGTAAAAGTTTGCCTCAAGATATTTTGTATCATCATACATAATTTTATATTTTGTAAGGGAAAGGAGTTGGTTATAAATTTATATTCATCTTCACAACCTAAACTCATTGTTTGCCTCCATACAACTCAAAATGCACCTATAGGGGCCTTATAGGAAGATGATCAGGTTGGGAAAGGACATATTTGATTGATAATAAATATTTAAAGGTTGAAAACATAATTTTTAAATGGTTATAATGGGTTAGAGTGATAAAATGACCATACACCAGGTATTTTTTGGAAAATATTTACATTGTCTATCTATGCATCAGAATTTCCACCTATAAGTGGCCTTAACAAAGAGTTAAAGAGCCATTTTGAAGTGTTGGATAATGATATGTAACCCTAAATGAAGTCCTAATGTGTATTATATAACATGGAAGACCTAATTTAAAGGTTAGGTTGGCAAATGGAATTTGGAATTACCTCCCAAAAGGAATACTTATAGATTTAGGGATATTTTCCCTAAATGGTGAAATAGAGCACCTAATCATTTTTTCAAGGTCAAATAACAAAGATATCAAGAGTTTTTATGCATATCAATGTTATTTACTTATATCCCCTACATATTAAAATATACATGCAAAATTTGGAAGATAAATGATTAGTGAAAATTGGTTGTTGGGAGACCCAAATTTGCACTTTTATACACTGAATCCAAGCAATGAAATCTATAGAAAAGGCTCCAACTAGATCCTTCAACTAAAGTTGCAATCCTAGGCCATGATTAAATGATAAAATGGTTTTAATTCATATCAAAGAGAACTCATGATCTAAATATCATATAAAGAGGTTAAAATTCTATTTTTTGAATCTCATATACACCTATAAGACCCCACATAGTCAGTTGTAGCTGACTGTGAGGGGTAAAAAACCAAGGGATTAGGTTTTTGATGTGGCATTGACTAACTAAGGTGGAAAAAAAGAATTAATACAAGTAAAAAATGGTTTTAAGGGAATCTAGGTAATCGTTGACACTTTCTTCAATCCCAAAAAAGCACGGTCACCTACAGGTTCCCTTTTAAGACACAAAACATAGTCAAGAGATAAAACTTAGTTTTTATGAGCTCAAGGTTCATGTAAAGGGAATATGGAGAGTATAAATGATGAAACAGACCTAGATAAACTTCATATTGACCATTATGGTCTCTATAAGCTCTTGAAAATGTAAAAAAAGATTACATAGAATTCTTAAGGTCCTATGAGCACCTATAATTGAGTGCTTAGTCTTGATGAAGGTAAAAAGATGAAAATGGTAAAGAAGAGAAACAAGGTTTGAAAATATCTTGAAAATGATTCATTATATGTTAATAAAGTGTTTCACATACTCCAATATGTTAGGGTGTAGAGCTAAAAGCTTCACCTTGTTGCAAACAGAAGGAGGAGGTTTCTGAGCATGATAGTCACCGGCGTCGGCAGGCCACAACCAACGTCGGTCAGGGGAAGCACAGAAGGAAACTAGCATCGACAGGAGATTGGCTAGTGTTGGTCACCTCCAGTCAGGTAGGGACCAATGTCGGTTACCTGTGGCAGTCAGAACTGCTGTTGACAAACAGTCAGTTAAGTGAACGCGTAGTTTGCATGTTAAAGACTAATTCGAGTCTTAGAGCCGCTTGTCTAAATTAGTATATGCATGAGATCTATATAATAGACTCATTGGCTATATTGTTAAGTGTAGAACTTGTAGAACCCAAGTGTAGAGCTTGGAGAGTTCTTCCCATGGTGGAATCAAGTAGGATTCTTCATGTATGTAAGATCAGGTTTGATATGCAGGGTGTTGCAGGATCATGGTGGAGATCTACATGTGATAAGTAAGATCAAGTTGGTCTACAGGGATGTGTGTATGCGAGGGTTAGAAGAGGATCAACAGGGGAGAAAGATCAAGGTGATAGCAATGCATCAAGAGTAGGATCATGGTTAGATCTACTTGGAGTATCGGTTCGTACTCGGTTGTATTGGACGTACAATGAGGTGAAAAATAGCTTGTGTTAGTTGTTAGTTGTGACCTATGAGAGAAGATTACTCGGGCGGGAAGATTACTTGGAGCCCTTGAGGAGGAAGCCTCATAGAGGTGGAAGAAGAGTGTGATCTCTTTATTGTAATTTCCTTTGTAATGAGTTGAATACAATTATGTGTTGCCTCTCATATTCTGTGTGTTTTCTCATTGATAGTTATTTTTTCTTCTGGTTATTTCCACATGTTTAAGTTGCTTATACAAAGGTAATCATGTGTGCTCTTAAATCTGACAAGTTGTGTCAGAGCTTTGGGGAACTTAGGTCCTATCAAATGGTATCAGAGTGAGGTTGGATGTTCTCAAAGTGAGTTTGACTAACAGATGGCCCAGATCTAGTTAGTGGTTTGTTGATTACAGGTTACTTATAGGGGTTACTATTTGAGTGTGAGTATAGCAATGGTAGAAGAAGGTAAGCTAAGAATGAAGAAATTTAGGCATAGGATTAACACCACAAGGAGTGTGGTGGGTTGTCTTCAAGTGGGAGCTTGAAGAGGAATACAAGCTAGGATGCAGATTAGACAGAGTACTGGTATGGGTATAGGTGTAGCTGTTTATCTCCAAGTGGGAGATTGTTAGGGTGTGGAGCTAAAAGCTTCACCTTGTTGCAAATAGAAGGAGGAGGTTTTTGAACATGATAGTTTTCGGCATCGGTAGGCCACAACTGACATCAGTTAGGGGAAGCATAAAAGGAAACCGGCATCGATAGGAGATCGGCTAGCATCGGTCACCTCTAGTTAGGCAGGGACTAACATCGATCACCTATGGTGGTCAGAACTGCTATTGACGAATATTTAGTTAAGTGAATGCATAGTTTGCATGTTAAAGACTAGTTTGAGTCTTTGAGCCACTTGTCTAAATTGGTGTATGCATGAGATCTATATAATAGACTCATTGGATGTATTGTTAAGTGTAGAACTTTTTGAACCCAAGTGTAGAGCTTGGAGAGTTCTTCCCATGGTGGAATCAAGTAGGATTCCTCATGTATGCAAGATCAAGTTTGATATGCAGGGTGTTGCAGGATCATGGTGGAGATCTACATGTGATAAGTAAGATCAGGTTAGTCTGCAGGGATGTGTGTATGTGAGGGTTAGAAGAGGATTGGTAGGGGAGCAAGATCAAGGTGACAGCAATGCATCAAGAGCAGGATCATGGTTAGATCTACTTGGAGTACTGGTTTGTACTCGGTTGTACTGGATGTACAATGAGGTGAACAACAACTTGTGTTAGTTGTTAGTTGTGACCTATGAGAGAAGATTACTCAGGTGGGAAGATTACTTGGAGCCCTTGAGGAGGAATCCTCACAGAGGTGGAAGAAGAGTGTGATCTCTTTATTGTAATTTCCTTTGTAATGAGTTGAATACAATTGTGTGTTGCCTCTCATATTCTGTGTGTTTTCTCATTGATAGTTATTTGTTCTTTTGGTTATTTTCACATGTTTAAGTTGCTTATACAAAGGTAATCATGTGTGCTCTTAAATCTAACAAGTTGTGTCAGAGCTTTGGGGAACTTAGGTCCTATCACAATACTTATTTCAAGTTGATCATCTACTCTTCATACTAGCCTAAGGGTGACAATCTGTATAGTTGCAGTAAGAGCTCATGTTATTCAATGGATAAAGATGAAGAATCTAAGGGAGAAGAGTGGTTTTTTATAAGTTTTAAGATTATTTAGAGTTAATTTAGGATGTATAATATTTTTATGGAACCTAATCACATTGGATTTGATCTTGAAGAAGCCTTTCATAAAAGGAAGTGAAGAATGTAAAAAATTATCCTTTTTGGAGGCCTTTTTTGGAAAAATTAAGTTTGTTAGGTGCCTAAATGGGTGAGTATTACTTATAAATTTGTTAAAAATATTAATTAATACCAAATAGAACTTATAAAACCTTAAATTTTCCTTTAACATGAGGTATATGCCTCAATGGTTTGTCTCAAAGGTCAGCTAGTCAATAAAATTAGAGTTTTGGCAAGACAAGCAAATGAAGCCAAAATGGGTAATAAACTTGATAGGAGGACATGGGTACCTCAAGTAACATATTTTTAAGTATATTTAAGGTTAATGGGTGATATTAAACACTCATAAAATCTCAAAATTCTCAAAATGGTCAAAAGTCTCCTACACATAACTCAACCAAACAATCTCCAACTAGGCCTAGTTGGTGAATGAGAAGAAGAGATGAGAAGGAGTAATTGGAGGGTTTTAGGGTGACATGGGAAGATTAATGAAATAAAAAATATATAATATAACTTACATATAAGTATGAAACTCAATAAATCAACCTAAACCATAAGGGTTACAGTCAGGCCTGTCAAGCATGATTAAGCCTTAAGCCCAAATGGAAGGTCAACTTCACTTCAAACCTTAGGATAACATTATAATATATTTTTTAATGTTTTTATGGTAATATTAGATGTTTATAATATATTTTTAATGAATTTAATTCATATATAAAGTCACTTTTGGCTCATAGATAGTCCAAGCTTATAGTAAATGGAGAAACAAGCTTGATAGGCTAAATTGAAATGCTTACATCTCCTTGAAGGTTGTTCATGGAGATAAAAGGAGTTTGGATAGGTTATTAGGGGTAATTAAAATCACTCTTGAGGATTTTTTATTTATTTCCAATGTCAGACCTTTATGAAACATCACTAAATGTCAAAACTACCTAAAACCCTTATAACCCCTAGATAAAGTCTTAATTAGGAAAACAAGGAAGGAAATATATCCAAATGGGATGAAATGACCATGAAAGTGGTTTAAGATTATATATAAATCTTTATGTCTCCTCATAAAATTTTGTGCTACCCCACCTATACGAACATGGTATAAAATGGATTTCTTTGACTTTTTTGTGAATTGTGCAAGTTCTAGGGACTTTCAGGGAATGAAATAAATTTTAGAAGAATATATATACTAATTATAACTCACTATAGTCATTTGATTATTTATAAAATATCCTAAGTTTTCCTACTAATAGCTCCATCTTAGCCAATCAAACTAGCATAGTGAACATGATAGTGAGAAGAGTAGAAAACTTCAAGTAAGATGATTTTAAGGTGTGCTTTATGCCTATAAATACATGTATGGAATTTAAACATGTCATTCACTCCATTTTTAAAAAAAACATGATAAATTTAATCCATTTTGGAAGCCAAGTGTGGAAGGTGTGTGAAAGAGGATTTTTTGTTTTATAGGTAGTGATGGCTCACTTTTAGAGGAATCTATGTGATTAGGAAAGCAACCAATGCATGGAGAATAATTTATATAACTCCTTCCTATTAATAAAATCATTACACCTATCCCTAGTTAGTTTTGGGATGTTACAAAAGGGGTGATTGATGAAGATAGTTTTTTGAGCCAACAAAAGGAATTTCATGCCACTTTTCAAGAGTTTCATGCTTTCGATTGACACTTGTGCTTCCTAAATATTCATGATCAATTTAACAATCCATTATCATGCACATTTAACTCATTTTATCATCTTTACAAGTGTACTTGTAACCTTTATGCTTCTCTTTTCCCACTTATCTCCCAAGTTCTATAAGAACTAGCCATTTTGGCCTTTGTAAAATATGTTCCACATGAGTATGGAAAAGCCTTGCTCATTTACATACCATGGATAAATAAAGACAACTAATTTTACCTTTTATATGATTTTTCATAGTGTGTTCACTTTAATTATTGATCTTTCCTAGTGATGACTTTTGTTTCCTTAGCATTGTTGTCTCATTTTCCCACCTATTTATAACTTGAAATCTTCTTCTTGTAGGTCATATGAAGTTTTGTATGAAGTGTCAAGGATGAGTGAGTTAATATATTAAAATAGTGCCATTTTAGGCCTCTTTTCTAGTCCTCGAAACCTAAAAATTCAACACAACCTTATAATGAAATACTAATGTGAGAAGATTCAGATTAGAGAAGTGTATGCCCAGTTAGTCTCTTGGTCTCATGTGTGACATGCAATTTTTTAGTAGTCATAATTAAATTTGGTGTATCACCTCCTTTAGGATAGTTTAATTTCAATTTTATCTCCCTTTTACCTTAAAATTATAGGTGTAGTAGTGATACAAAAGTGGTACATCAAGGGAGCTATCCCTATCTAGATATTCACCTCATTATTAGTCTACCCACAACCTATAAGTGTTTCAATTATGCCACTTAGATGAGGGGAGTTGAGAAATCTCCTCAAAGGTTGAAAATAAAAGTGATAATAATCCTATTATGTACTCTTACACTTAGGGGGAGGTATATTTCTATGGATTTTGATAGGGATGGTTGTTGATATGCTAGATCATTGGATAGTTTATGCCTCGGCATCCACTTTACTAGCATATATTTACAAGGAGCTCTATGGTTGGAGGATTTGGAGATGATATGGCTTAGATGTGATTTTTATTTTATAGTGTTGGGCATATGAGCACATTAGGGTAGTGTATCCCATTGGCACCCTGTAGATACGATGGTATGAGGTAGAGTAAAATGTGGCCTTCTTATGATGGAAGGTCGATCTATAATGAGGTTTTATAGATGGAATTACTTGGGAACTTGATTACTACTGAGGGGTCTTAGAGGGATTGAGAGATGCAAACATTATTTGGATACCTTACCTTAGATTTACTATGTGGCCTAGGGTGGAGGCAAATATGATAGGCATATGGATGGAGAGGTGGGTGATGGGAAGGAGGATGGAGTACATAAATTATCTCTATTTTGGGTGAGTTTTATTATAGTTTGAGATGGTACAAGATATTATATGGGCCCAACATGTGTATAGGTAGGATGATATATAGTGGGAGCTCCTAGGGCTAGTCATTGGAGATGTCCCTATAGAGGAGGAGGAGGAGGAGGAGGAGCCAGTGGGTGATGGCATGGAGGATATAGGGTACACTCCAACATTTAAAACATGGTGGGTAGGATAGTGGGTATCAAGGTAGGATAGGGTGCGGCATCCATGATAAAATGTATGGGATGAGGATATGGAGGATGTGGAAGAGGATGGAGGTGAGGATGAGATGGGAGATGAGGAGGATGGGGGAGAGAAGGATATAAATGAGGAGGATATTTATGTGGTAAAGATTATCAAAGATAGGGATACACTGAGGGTTCTATGTATTACCTTATAGGGATAACTACTTGCCACACAGGGGCTTCTTACCATTGTGTAGATTAAGTGATACACAAGTCTTGTCAAGAAAGTATGAAACCTAATAATGAATGTATTACTCAAAGAAACCTTCACCTTAATTCATAAAATAGGCCCTTAAATAGGATATTACATATCAAACAACTAAGTAAAGACAAACATACTAAGACCTAGTAAATTTAGACCATGGGGAAGCATTTTCCTCATGGGATATTCTTTTTTTAAAGAGAGGCAAGGCCTAACAAACCTTTCCTATTGTTGTCCATGACAAAACAACTCTCAATAAAATTCACTCCTTCCCCTTAGAATCTTTCCTTGTTTGACCATAACTTGAGCCATCATGAAACTTAGCATATAATGGTACAACTTTATCTAACCATGTTCTTGATCCTCAAATCATTGGTTTTCCCATTCATTCATAAAACCCCTTTTGTTGAGTATTGTCATTGATGTCAAAGGAACATCTTGTGAAGGTTGATATCAAAGGTGACTAAGGATAGTTAGATGTATGTGACGTGATAGGAATGCATTGAGAGAGTGTTTTAATGAGAGAGTGATGTCATGAGATAAAAATAAAGAGATAATTTAAAGGCAACTAATGTCTTATATTTACATGAAGGTACATGTCATTGATGTCAAAGTACATAGGAAACCTATTTATGAGACTAGTCATGAAATAAAGAGGTATGTGCATGAAAATGAATGAGAATATTCATGTGAAGGTTATAAGTCATTTTTTTAGCATGTATGTGAGGCTTTGAACCATTCATGAGATTTTTAGGGTGAGCTTATAGGGGTAGGACCTTCAGACTAAGTCTACACCTAAACCTCTCTTATATCCTACCTAGCTTAATGAGGTATGAAGATAATATTTCAATGTAAGTATGCATATTTAAGCATGGAAAGAGGTGAGATAAGTTTTTTTAGGAATTTTCATAAAGTTTTAGGTCGTGGTTTGAAGTAAATTACATGAATCAATGTTTTAGGCCTTCTCAAGTTTAAAAAATGAGGTATCAAGACCCGAGAAGCACTTTTAGATGTTTTTTGGTATGTGTAACCTCTACATGGGAATATTATATATTAATGAGCTATAGGTAATGGTCATAGAAAATTTCTCTAGGCATTAGTTTTGGATTCAAGGGGTAATCCTTTATGAACAATTATTAACACTAAAACATATGTTAAACCTTCCTATAACCCTAGTAAGGACCTGATGTTAAAGATATTGCTAAAATAAGATTAGAATGGATTAAATTCTTATAAAATATATTTTATCATGTATTAAACTCTCCCAAGTACCACCAAGTGATGGTGGTTAGTCAGGTGAGAGATAAAATGCATATATATAAGCTTATTTGTCAAGAAATTATTGTAGCTCTCAAAAGTTTTATTGGTCAATAAAATAAAATGAATGGGAGAAAAATATAAAGACTAATTTTACATATACATTATGATTTATGGATATTTTATAGACTTAATTTTTCTAATCTAGTCATACAAGTTATTCAGTCATAGACATACCTAATTAGGAGAATAGTGTAAAACCCAGGTAGAGATGACAAGATATATATGAGGGTCTGTGTATGATAAATTGATGAAAAAATTCATGAATGAGTTATTTATGAATTTTAATTCATGAAAATTATTTGAAAATATTTATGACTTAGTATATATAGTGAAAAAGTTTCTCACAAAATGACTTGTTTGGTTCAGATAAGACTATGTGATATAATGTCAAAAACTCAGTCTATAAGACCAATAATTGCCATTAGATAATATTAATTTTATATGTGAGTATGTTATATATATATATATATATATATATATATATATATATATATATATATATATATATATAACATTAATAAAGAGTCATGAAAAGTGTCTACATAGGTTTTGGAGGTCTAATTCACCGTGATTGGGTTTTGAGGTAAATTGGTAGTTCTGACTGAGTGAGTTGCAGATATGTTCTTGAGCCTTTATATCCTAAGTGAAAGTATTACAAAAACATTTTTATTACCCTAAAGTAATGTATAACCTATTTACATATTTAATTTTTCATATTTTAGTATCTTAAGGGTGTTTATGCTTCACTTTTGCAAGATAGATTTTTGTGGTACACAGATTTAATAGGGCAGTTTGTCCTAAAAGAGCTTTCATGATATGAACAAAGGATACAAGTTTAATCAATAATTCATGAGTTTATAATATTTCACTTTTTAATTTTTTTATTAGGTTTTATTTTTTGGATAAATCCATCTAGGTCCAAGAAGATCAATATTTGGTGTTAAGTGGACAAACCTAATGCAGTTTGGTCTTCAAGAGGCCTAAAAGAGGAGTAATTCCTAATTGATTTGTTTAAAAATAAAAGGGGATAAAATTTAATTTTAATCATGTTCATAATATGCTATAAAATCTATTTTATTACTAAAATAATTTTTTTAAGGTGTTTAGCCAACCAAGTGGTGTGTGACCATGAGAATATTATATATACAAGGCAGTTTAGGTCTATTTTAAAGTATGCAACATAAGAAAATAAAATATTTAATGGTTGAGAATAAGGAGGTATTTAAATGTGACCATAATATAAGAGAATATATTTGGTGATAAAAAAATTCATAAGGTGGTTGAGTTGGTGCTAAGTCACCTAGGGAGTTGGTGCTTGTTAAAAGCCTAGTCAAGTGAGTGCTTGACTTTATTGGGGTTGGTGATCTAGGTTGAGTTGGTTCTCAATATAATTTGATGTTTTTTATTATATGATATTACTCAATTTTTATATATCAAAGTGTATCTTATTCCCCTTGAGGGTTTATCACTCATATATGTGTTTTTTTGTTTCTTGATCATGTGAATGGTTCTTTATGCATAACTATATCAATGTATTACTTTCATGGTTCAAATAAAGTTAAAGTATAAATTATTATAAGTTTTTAAACATTTATTAACCCCATTTTTAATTATTTTTCTTCCAACAATTTGTATCAGAACCTAGTCCATTGAAGCATGCCTAATAGCTTAAAGGAGATCTTAGAAGCACAAAGATGTCTAGTCATCAAGTACAAGGAGGGTTCTCAACAAGTAAGAGCCATCTCTTAAGTGGTAATAACTATACATTTTGGATCATAAAAATTAATACCTCTCTAATTTCATTTATCTATGACATATGTCAATCTATTGTTGATGGATTCACTCCACCTTCTACACCACCAACTGATACAATAAGAAAGAAGGCAAGTGAAAAAAACTCTAAGGCAATGAATGCCATCACATGTGGTATTTTAGAGGTAAAATTTGTAAAGGTAATGCATTATGATATATCCAAATGTATTTGGGAAAATTTGTAGACCATAGATGAAGGAGATGCCAAATTAAAGTTGAAAAAGTTATAGACCCACCAAATAACTTGACTCCTTCAAGAGATAATAAAGGTAGATATGCATCATTCAAAATCAATAGAAAAGGTATGTGAATCATTTAAAATGGTTACTATTTATCATTAAATAAATATGGGCATAGGGTTTTTTATTGTAGACATTATGCTAGAATCAATTCCTCATGGAGGAATATGATGAATACACATCTTCACAGGAGAAACATAATTATGTGTTATAAGTGTGATTAGAGAGGACATATTACAAGGGATTACAATATGAGGCATATGAAGAAGGTCAGTTAATACAAAAGGGTATACAATTATACCATTGAGAAGTAGATCAAGAAGTTAGACCCTGTGGACAAGGTTAAGGAGGAATAGTAGACTAAAGGAGAAGAATCTATACTAGCTTAGACTAACTTTCACATCCAAGATGAAGGCATGAAATGTCATATGGATAGTGGTTTATCAAGACACATGACTATGGATAATATCAAGTTCATCTCAATGAAGAAGAATGTTGTAAGAACAGTAAGATTTGGAGATAACATAACTACCAATATAGTTAGCAAGGGTATCTTGAGTTTGGACAATGGGAAAACTAAGGTAGAGTATGTGTCGTATGTGGAATGTTTGAAACATATCATTATTAGTGTAATTAAAATTTGTAACCAAGGACACACACTAACCTTTCATGAGAGAGGGTGAATTAGAAGGAGAGCTAAATTAGGAAGACTAATTACCAATGTTAAGAGGATTGAGAGCAATTTGTATGTCTTGAATGAGATCAATAAGGAAATATGTTTTATGATCAATATGGATAAATTTTTTCTATGCTATAGAAGGTTATACCACCTAAACTTTGTCAATCTAGTCAAGATAAGCTCTAAAAAATATGTGGAAAACATACCTAAAATCACTAAACGTACAAACACACTTTGCAAGGCATGTCAACATGGTAAGTAGACTAGAAGAAGGTTCACGTATAAGGAGTAATCTACTACAAGACCTTTGGAGTTAATACACACTAATCTCTAAGGGCCTACAAGAATCCAAATTATTTAAGGAAATAGATACTTCATGTTACTCATAGATGACTACACAAGAATTACTTGGGTAGTATTCTTGAAAGAAAAGTCATAATATCTTAATAAGTTCAAGTCATTCAAGACTCTTGTTAAGAATGATAAGAATGGAAAGATCAAATGCTTAATATTTTATAGAGGAGGAGATTTTTTGTCCAATTAATTTTATGACTTTTGTGAGGTCCATTGGATAAGAAGATAGTTAGCAGTAGCTAGGGCACCTCAACAAAATAGGGTAGTTGAAAGAAATAATGGGATAGTTCAAGAGATGGAAAGAACTATGATAAATGAGTCAAGGTTAGATAATTAATACTAGAGAGAGGTAGTGAGAAACTTAGTCTACATTTTAAATATAGGATAGATAAGTACTAATGGAAATAAGACTCCTTATGAACTGTGGAAAGGTAGACCTACTAATGAGGGACACTTTAGACTATTTGGAAGTAAATTCTTCATCAAAAGAGATGAGGAAGACTTAGGTAATTTTTCAAGTCTAATGAGTAATATAATACAAGACCTTTAGAGTTAATACACACTAATCTCTAAGGGCCTACAAGAATCCAAAGTATTTAAGGAAATAGATACTTCATGTTACTCATAGATGACTACACAAGAGTTACTTGGGTAGTATTCTTGAAAGAAAAGTCATAATATCTTAATAATTTCAAGGCATTCAAAACTCTTGTTAAGAATGGAAAGATCAAATGCTTAATATTTTATATAGGAGGAGATTTTTGGTCCAATTAATTTTATGACTTTTGTGAGGTCCATGGGATAAGAAGATAGTTATCAGTAGCTAGGGCACCTCAACAAAATGGGGTACTGGAAAGAAATAATGGGATAGTTCAAGAGATGGAAATAACTATGATAAATGAGTCAAGGTTAGATAATTAATACTAGAGAGAGGTAGTGAGAAATTTAGTCTACATTTTAAATATAGGATAGATAAGGACTAATGGAAATAAGACTCCTTATGAACTGTGGAAAGGTGACCTACTAGTGTGGGACACTTTAGACTGTTTGGAAGTAAATGCTTCATCAAAAGAGATGAGGAAGACCTAGATAATTTTTATTCTAGGTCTGATGAAGGAATATTCTTAGGATACTCATGAGTAATCTTAGCCTATAGATGATATAACAAGAAGTTGTAGAAGATAGTAGAAAGCACCAATGTGAATATTGATGAGACAAGTTCTAAGAAGTCACACTCATAGTCAAAAGATACATTAGATAATTTGGACTTCAATAATGAATAATAACCAATAGATATATATGAGGAAGAAGAAGAATTTGAGGAAAGACAAGACTCAAAAGGCCCCTCAAGATTGATTCAAAGAGACCATCCTCAATAAAAAATCACTAGAAATAAGGATGCATGTATGCAAATAAGGAAAAGACTAGTAAGTAACCTAAATAAAGAGAATGTTTCTCTATTGTCTAAGATAGAACCTAATAACCTTATAAAATCAAGAAAAGACAAGTTTTGGGTAGGTGCTATGATTGAGGAGTTAGACAAAATAAAAAATAATGAGCCTTGGGAGCTAGTTCTTAGGCCTAAAGATAAGAATGTCATTGGCACAAAATGGGTGTTTAGGAACAAGTTGAATATGGATAAGTCACTATGAATAAGTATATATTGGTTTCTAAGGGGTATATACAACATGAAGGGGTAGATTTTGAGGAAAATTTTGATCTAGTAGTAATATTAGAGGCTATCAGATGGATGTCAATTCAACTTTTCTAAATAATAACTTGGAAGAGGAGGTGTACATATAAAAATATAAAGGTTTCTTATTATCAGGTAATAAGGATTATGTTTATAGATTGAACAAGGCTATTTATGGTCTAAATAAATATCCTAGAGCTTGGTATGTCAAATTGGATGGGTATCTATTAGACCAAGGATTCAAAATAGGAGTTGCATATAGTAATCTATACATAAAAACAAAATATGACCATCAATTGATATTATTTGCCTCTGTGTATGACATCATATTTGATGGAAATAGTGAAAATATGACTAAGGTCTTTGCAAATGTGATGGAGTTTGAGATTTTCATGTTAGGAGAACTACCACTATTTCTTGGGTTATAAATCAATCAATCAAAAAGAGGTATATTCATTTCACAAGATAAGTACATAAGAGATATGTCAAATAAATTTGAGATGGAATATTACAAGGTTCTTAGCACACCTATGATTTAGGGTGTAATTTAATCAAGGAAGATGAGTCTCCAAACATCAATCAAACATCATATGGGTCAATGATTGAAAATTTTCTATATACTACTACCTCTAGACCTAACATCATATAAGAAGTAGGCCTTTTGTGAAGATTTCAAGTAGACCCAAAGGAACATCATTTTTAAGAATTCAAAAGGATAATTAGGTATCTCAATGGGACTATGGAGTTTGGGTTATGATATTTAAGGAGCAAGGAATTTAACTTGATAACCTATATATATGCAGATTAGGTAGGGAGTCTAGATAAGGAGCATTTTTCTTAGGAGAATGAATAGTATCATGGATAAGCAAGAAGTAACAATTTATGACATTATCCACTTGTGAAACTAAATACATTGTAGTAGCTTCATATAATCCTAGCCCTATCTATTTTGAAAATATAAGTACCATAATCATCTCAAAGAATCATGTCATGAACTAAATAAATAATCACATTCCCATCAAGTATCATTTATTAATAGATCAGGTATGTGAACAAAGTGTTAAATTTGAATATATTTATACAAAGTATTATATTGAAGACATTTTGACCAAGCCACTTCTAAAGGTAACTATTTAACATCTAAGATAGGTATTGGGTTTAATTTGTGACCCTAAAAATCACTAAAGAATCCAAGTTCTTCGGTGGATCTAATCAGGTGGTTCATTATCTCCAAAAGAGGGTGAGTAGTTACAAGAAGATATGCATGGAGATAAGGATAGCATGTTTGTATGATGCTTCATTGACTCATAACCCTATGTGTTGAGTTTTATAATTGTAATAAATGTGATCCAAGAAGTTGTAGGTATCTCTTTGTCATTAATGTCAAAGGGGAAGAAATTTTAGAATAGGGGAGAAATATAATATTTAGAGAATTTTCTAAGAGTGGTTTTCATCAATGAAAAAGGGAGAGATTGTTGAGTATTGTCATTGATGTCAAAGGTGCATCTTATGAAGGTTGATGTCAAAGGTTATTAAAGATAATTAGTAGTACAAGATGTGATAGGAATTCATTGAGAGAGTTTTGTCATGAGATAAATATAAAGATATAATTTGAAGGAAAATGATGTCTTATGTTTGCATGAAGGTACAAGTCACTTATGTCAAAGTGCATAAAAAGCCTAGTCATGAGCCTAGTCATGACATGAAGAGGTATGTACATGAAAATGAATGAACATAGGAATGTGAAGGTTGTATGTAAATATTTTAACATGTATGTGAGGCATTGAAGCTATCATGAGAGTTTTATGGTGAGCTTATAGGGATAGGACCTTCAAACTAAGCCTACACCTAGACCTCTTTTAAACCCTACCTAGACTAATGAGGTATGAAGATTAGATTTTAATGAAATTATGCATATGTGAGTATGGAAACATGTGAGATAAGTTTTTTTAGGCATGTTTACAAAGTTTGAGGTCATGGTTTGAATGAAATGGCATGAATCAATGTTTTAATCCTTCTCAAATTCACATAATGAGGTCTCAAGACCCACTAAGCACTTTTAGATGTTCATTGGCATAGGTGACCTTTGCATGGGAATATAATTATTAAAGAGAGATGTGAAATGGTCCTAGATAAGATCTCAAAGCATTTTTTTTGTATTTTAGAGGTAATATTTTATGAATAATCATTAATACCAAAACTAATGTTAAACCTTCTTAGAACCCTAATAAAGACCCAATGTGAAGGATATTATTCAAATAAACTTAGAATGGATTCAAATTAACATAAAAGTTATTTTATCATGTATTAATCTCTCCTAGGTACCTCCAGGTGGTGGTGGTTAGTTATATGAGAGAGAAAATACATAGATACAAGCGTATTTATCAATAAATTATTGTAGTTCACAAAATTTGTATTGGTCTAGAAAATAAAATGAATGGGAGAAGAAGATATAGACTCATTTTACATGTACATTATTATTTATGGATATTTTATATCTTTAAAGTGTTATAATATGGTCATACAAGTTAGCCATCATAGACATACCTAATGGTGAGAATAGTGTAAAACCTAGACATAAATGAAAAGATAGATATGAAGGTCTGTGTATCATATATTGATGCAAAAACGTTCATGAAGGAGTTATTTATGAATTTTATGTCATGATAATGCTTTTATAATCTTTGAAGTTAGTGTATATAGTGAAAACATTACTCGCAAAATGACCTATTTGTTTCAAATAAGACTGTATGATATAAGGTCAATAAATTGGTCTATAAGACCAATAATTTCCATTAAATCATATGAATTTTATATATAAGGATGTTTTATAGATATCATATGATCAATTACTTGCATCGGGAGTCATGACAAGTGTCTACATAGGTGTTGAAAGTCTAATTTGCCATGACTATATTTTGAGGTAAATTGGTAGTTATGAGATAGTGAGTTACAAAAATGTTCTTGAGTCTTTATCTCTTGAGTGAAAATGTTCCAAAAATTTGGTGATGATCCTAAGGTTATAGATAACATATCTACATATTTACATATTTCATTTCTCAGAGTTTAGTACCTTAAGGGTATTGTTATAGTAGCTTTTTATTGTTCTTTAAATTTAAATTACTTATTAAAAACTCAAGTGAAAATCAAGGTTTATAATTAATACCTAGAGATTAGGATATGTTTTGCACCACTTTTAATCCAGTGACTAAGGGATCTTATTTTTGGATGGGAAGAATAACCTGCACACATATAACAACTTGGACAAAAATATATTAATAGATAATTGGGTGAGTTTCATGGTCAAAAACCAATCTCAAGAAGTTGTGAGATTATTCAAAAGGATGTTAGCTCACTTATTTACATAATTAAGTGGATAAAAAACATATGAAATTAAAATAGATAAAATATATGATAAAAATGGAAATTAAGATTTAATCCTCATTTAATCTAACAATATAAACAAAAAATTTGTCCCAATAAGCCATAGTAGCATTTACATCATCCTATATGACATCTAGTTGGTCAATAGTGGATTCAAGAGAGGGAGAATAAATAATAGCATAGAGAGATAGCTCAAAATCTATGTCACTATGATTAGGAAACAAGGGTTAGGATATTATAGGGATATCATTGATATTGATTATGTCATGCACTATGCCTGATATAATCATCTACATACAAAGACATGTTCAAAAGGATCGGAAATTAATAAAGATTAAAGATAGGTGTCCAAAATTAAGGTCTCAAGCTCTAAAAATTAAACATAGTGGACTGATGTCGATCCTAATAGTATTAGTACTGATCTATAGAATCAATGTTGATTTAAAATGAATCAACATCGATTCTCTCTATAACTAAGCTTAACTAAAACAAAGAATAAATGAGATAATAGAGGCTGATTAATGAATACTAAAGGATATGGATGGTATTATAAATATTATATAAGTAAATAAAATCAAAAATATTGATAGGAAATGAAAGAAATAAACATAATTACTTACCTTGGATTTGTTTGCAAATAGAGAAAATCTTCCTCACGAATGTAGGTAATCCTTCAAGCTTATAACAAATGGATACATATTAAATGCAGAAAAATTCTAGTAGAGTGTCATTAAGGATGTCTTAATTCTCCAACAAATCTAGTAGCAATTTGAGGTTCAAAGTTTTTAGGTCTATAAATAAAAGGTTGGTTGGGTATTTATGGATTGACATCAATCCAAAGAATTGGCACCAATCATGGTCGAATCAACATTGATTCACCCAAATTGGTAGATTTGTTCCAACCATAGGGAAAATTAACTTTGGTGAATGTGATTTTTTTGGTAGCCAAGTTATACAGGGGTAAGGTGGTTAAGAGGGAGATTCCTTAGGCTATTAATGGATTTAGGAGGTTGGGGGGTAGAAAGGTAATAATAAAGGCAAATTATCAAGTTATCAATGGTAAATATACTAAACCTTAGGATAGGAATTATTTAAGAGATTAAATAAAGATAAGGGCCTAAGACACCTAATTAATCATACATAGGGTACAAAATTATAGTGTCTACATTTTTTATTCTTGGATTGAGGTGGGATACCTCCTCACATAAACCTGGGGCATTGGACCTCTCATGGTTTTTATCTTGTGGCATGTATTCCATACCATTCCATAAAAAAGGGAAAAATATAGAAAAAAAACATGAGATGTCCAATGCCCCAAGTTTATATGAGGAGGTATCCCACCTCAAATCAAGAGTCAACATAGGATAATGAGTAGTTGATGGTTTTGAAAAATGAAATAGTGGATGGGATGGGTAGATAACAAATGATATATAATAAACTTGGATACAAAATATGAAGTATATGTTTTACACTGACAAGATGTAAGGTAATATAAGAAGATATGCCCTAAGGTAAATCCCATAATAAAATGACATAACTACTAATAGGTAGGTTTAAAGGAAGGCTGAACAAGAGAATACTGATAGGAATTGGATGACTAAAGCATCTAGTGTGATATCCGATTTGTGAATTACCTATAAATAGCTATTTTCAATATAAAATGCACTCTCAATACCCATAAAAGGGAGATACCTAAAAAATTACATGCCTTATGTAGGTTGTGGGACCAATAGGGGGTCAAAATATATAAACCTAAAATAGAATAGGATAAATAATATGGTAGGTGTGGAAAGGTATCAAGATGAAGTTAAGGAGTAGGGTTGGGTGTATAAAAATTACAAGTAGCATAAAAAAGGGGAAAATTGATGTTGATCCACCAAATTAGAGCTGATCAAAAGCATATTAGCATCAATCTAAAGTCAGGTATATAAGCAATTCTAATGTAAAAAAGGACTCATTTGCTATTTATGAAAAATGAAATGACACTGGAGTGATTAAATGATGAGTGTGTTATGAGATGAGATGGAGGCTAGCAGTAGTGGATTGAGGTGATGATGATGTTCATAGAATGAAGTAGGTTCATTATTTTATTATTTTATCATTTTTTTGAATTTATTAAGGTTTTCAGATTTTTGGAATTAGGAAAGGCTATAGGACTAGGGTAGGATGCTAGTAAATAATCAGTGTTGATTACCCTTGAATCAATGATGATTCACTAGGAATCAAAGTTTTTTCATAAAATAATGCCAATCCAGATGGAACGGTGATGATCTATAAGGGATCAACACCGATTCACCAAAAATGTGAAGGGATTAGATTAGACTATAGGGTTAAAGTTTTTAAGATAATCTAGGCTTATAAGGGATGATAGTGATAGGCATAGACTCTAATACAAACTAAAAATTAAGTGCCACCTTTACTAGAGTGACTATAGGTCCATCTTGGTAATGATTACTAGGCCCACCTAAAGATTATAGGTCTAGGAGGAGTGCATCACTATAGATGCATCAATTGAGATATGAGCTTATTGGTTGCCTTGTAGGAGCATTAGGATGTTACTACTAGGATGTTATAGCTTTCTAATAGGGAGATGACCATCATTAAATAGGACATCTACTATATTTTATGACTTCTTAGTAGGGAATGCCTATATTACCTATAGATGAGCAAGGATGGGTAATTGTACTAACACACCTATATGATGAGGATGCAGCAAATATCATATTTTTTCTAGTGGATTTAATTTTGAGCTTCTATACATGGTTGATATAGAAAAGAGAGGTATATTAAGTATGATGTTGTTGGTTATATCCTATTATGTACTCCCAAACTCAGGGGGAGGTAGATTTCCATGGATTTTGATAGGGGTGCTTATTGATATGCTAGAGCATTAGATAGTTTTTGCTTAGGCATCCACTTTACTAGCACAAATTTATAAGGATCTCTAGGGTTGGAGGACCGAGACATAATATGTATTGGATGTGATTTTTATTTTTTATTATTGTGCCTATGAGTAATTTAGGGTAGTGTGGACCATTAGTACCTCATGGATACAATGGTATGAGATAGAGTATAGCATGGCCTTCCTATGATGAAAGTTCAATCTAGCATGAGGTTTTATAGATGGGATTACCTAGGACCTCAATTATTACTTAGGGGTCCTAGAGGGACTACAATATGTAAACATTATTTAGAGACCTTACCTCAAATTTCTTGCATGAACTAGGGTGGAGGCAGAGTTGATAGGCATATGGAGGGAGAGGTGGGTGATGGGGAGAAGGATAGATTGCATAGAGTATCTCCACTTTGGGTGAGTTTGATGATATTTTGGGATGGTATATGACATTTTATGGGCCCCATATGTGTATAGGCAAGATGATATAGAGTGAAAGCTCCTAGGGCTAGTCAATGGAGATATCACTATAGAGGAGTAGGAAAAGCTAGTGGATGATGATGTGGTAGATATGGGGTGCACTCTAGAATTTATAGCATGGTGGGTAGCATATTGAGAAATGAGGTATGATAGGCTGGTGCATCTATGCTATGATGGATGGGATGAGCATATGGAAGATGTGGAGGATGGAGGGGAATATGGAAGGGAAGATGAGATGGTGGATGAGGAGGATGGGGGAGAGGATGGGGGAGAGGAGGATATTGATGTGTTATATCTTATTAAAAGAGAGGGATACATTGAGGGCTTAGTGTATCACCTTAGAGGGTAGCTAGTTATAACATAAAGGGTTCTTACCATAGTGTAGATTGAGTGAGACACACTTTAGACCTAAGTGGATACATTATAGGTGGGGTTTGACTCATTGTATTTGAGTCATGATATGGTGGTGGAGGCTTGGGATCAATTCCAAGTAGAAAGAGACAACCTGAGGAGGGGGGAGGGAGAGTTATTAATGAAAATAATTGGAGAGGTGGTGGGGTCAAGCACAGGATAGGTGGGGACTATAAGTACTGATAGGTACAAGGAGATAATAGTAGATATGAGATATTATGAGCATATCATAATTTATCTACATCCATATATTCCATGTTATGTATCCTATTTATCCACATAGGGTAGGTTTTATCAATGCATGCATACAAGGTCAATGAGCATGGGGAGCATATCCTAGAGGAGAGATAGGGATAGGGATAGGGGTGGAGATGGGGGAGGAGATGGGAGAAGAGATGGTGGTGGAGCCTTGGAGATTATCCACTTTATTAGGCTATAGTTTACATAATATCCCATTTAATAATGTATTTATATTCATTATACTAGTCAGAGAGACATAGACATGTATACAGATATTTGTGATGTACCTTGATTATTTATATATATGATTCATGATTTATGAGTTATGATTTTGTTATGGATGTGAATTATGTATTATGGATGTTTATGGATTATGTTGATCATAGATGCTTGCATTTTATGGATTATGTGATTATGGACTTAGATGATGTGATTTATGTGATGGTTTTATATTTAAAATGTTTATGTATTATGGGAATTATAGATGTACTTTGGATCATGGATTATGGATTTTTTATGTGATGTGATTATATTATTTGATTATGGATTGAAATGTTATAAAATGTTTATGATCATGTTAATTTTTTTATGGTGGATATGATTTTGATGTATGCATTTATGCAATGTTTAAAATGTTCATGATTAAATTAATATGAATGCGACCTTGATTATGTGATTATGGATTAATGAGTTGATTAGATTATGGATTATTGGCTTTTAAAAATATTATGGATTATGGATGTATATTTGATTATTTGATTATGGATTATATATTTTATAGATTTAAAAATTTAAAATGTCTTAAATTATGGTTTTATATTAGAATATGGATTTTGGATTATATTATGGATTATGAAAAATGTTTATGGATAATGATTATTATGGATACAATCTATAGATTACTGATTTCATGTTTATATATATTTGAAATAATAGGCTAGGATATTTGTTGATATATGTGGAAAATCTGTAATTAATTAACACAAATTTAATTCACAAAGGGATTGATTTCTCATTATTGGCTCATACCATGACCCAAGAAAACCACTTGAAATGAATGTATGTTCATTTTTAACCAATTTCTAATAACCATCCTAACAACTTTACGTCAACTAAGTTACGGATCTTATTGATTTTGAGATGAATAATTCTAAGGATTTACTTTTATTATTTGATAGAAAGTAGATTCTAAGAAGAGGATGTTTCCATCTTGTCTACCCAAAAATAAGGTCAAACCTATAATCCTTTTATGTTAATCCATGTAGACTAATTAGTGTGGGAAGTTTACTAATTTAAATAAAATTGACCAATGCAGGAATCTTTCTTGGGATATTTTTATGCATGATAGCCATCCTTTGAGGGAGTGGTCTATAATTTGACATATGTTTTTTGAAACAACTATTGTTCAAGGGCATAGTTTGCACTTTATATATATATATATATATATATATATATATATATATATATATATATATATATATATATATATATATATATATATATATATATATATATATATATATATATATATATATATATATGCCCTTGAAGGACAGTTGTTTCAAAAAACATATCTCAAAATATATACCACTCCCTCAAAGGATGGCTATCATGCATAAAAATATCCCAAGAAAGTTTCCCGCATTAGTCAGTTTTATTTAAATTAGTAGACTTCCCATACTAATTAGTCTACTAATATATATTATGGATTTACATAGTTGTCCTTCAAGGGAGAAGTCTATTTATTTTTATTTGTCTTGTAGATTATTTCCTTTACTTTTTTGATCCCAATGTTATTATTTATTTATGGATTAGCCTTAAGTATCATGGGATAATTTTCTAAAGATTTTTTGCACAAGATAATATACTTATTCTTAAAATGAATTAGTGACAAGGAGGGATTTTAGGGAATAATGATTTCGAGATCCTTCCCATTATAGTTGAAGTTTATCCAATTAGAGCATGTTATTAATAGATCTAAGGTACTCATATTTAAGGTTTAAAAATGGTAAATATTATTGAATAACCACATGTCTCTATATATCATTATTTGGTATAAGAATAATAAGGAAATGAAACCAAGAAACTAAACTAGTCAGACCAAGGTGATTAAGATTTATTAATAGTAGAAAGGACATAAATGCAATGCATTAAGAGGCTCTCATTATGATTTTACATAAAGAGAGGTCAAGAAATATTCCCCAAATCCATACTTATGGGTGATAATATATGGCTTAATCTAATTGGGAACAAAATTTCCCCTTTTGCTTTTACCATATTAGTGACATGTTGATTTTATTTTAAGACAAGGTTACCAATATTAAATCCACATTATTTTAGATACTTATAATAGGTGCACTTTATTCATTCTTAATATATATGGAGATGGTAAAGGGCAGACAATCGATGCTCATCTAAGAGTTCAAGATGGGATAATCATTCTTGATTGAAGTCATCCTCAGAAATGTTATATTTTAGGGATATGTGAAGGGAAGTAATTTGAACTTTGATAGGAATTATAACTTTAGTACCATAGATTAGGGGAAAATGAGTAGCACCTATAGGGGTTTGAATATTGGTTTGATAAGCCCATAACGCAAATGGAACATGAAGATGCCAATTCTTCCCTGCTTCATTAACAACTTTAGTTAGGATTTTGATAAGAGTTTTTTTAGATGCCTCAGTCTATCCATTAGCTTGAGGATAGTAAGGTGAGGAGAAGTTGAGAATAATTCTAAAAGAATCACAAAGCTCTTAAACCTTTTTGTTATTAAAATATTTTATATTATCTATGATGATCTAATGAGGAACACCAAAGCGACAAATAATATGTTGATTAATGAGTTCAACAATTTTATCTACTTTAGTTGAGATAAGGAGGATAGCCTCTACCAATTTAGTAAAATACTCAATGGTGGTAATGATAAATCTATGATAATAGGAAGATTTAGGATTAATTTGACTTATAATATTGAATTGCCAATAATAAAAAGGCCAAAAATCCTATGCCACTTGTAATGCTTGACTAGGGACATGGGATAGGTTGGCATACTACTGACACTTTATGCATTTATTAATGTATTCAAAATAATCATTATTTAAAATGGTCCAACAATATCCCAATCATAATATTATCTTAGCAATGGTGTGGCCACTAAAATCTCCACCACACAACCCATCATGAGCTTCTTTGATGTGAGGGTAGCTTCATGATCCTAAAGACAAAGAAGAAGGATACTATCAAAACCATGCTTATAAAAAACACCCCCTAGTATGACAAAATGTATGACATGATGTCAAAATGATCATTTTCCATTTATAGATAGATCCATAAGAATAATCCCCCCTGATAGGTAATCAAATATCTATGTGTACCACAGCTCTTATGGATTTTCCTCCACACTATGGATGGAAGGAAGATTAGTTTTAGTAAAGGAAGGTTGATTAATATTATGGATGAGGACAAACAAATTATATTCTTGAGATGATGATGGGATAAATGAGGCCAAGGAAACCATAGTATATATAAACTTGTTAGTTGATCGAGTTGTTTGAGTAGCATAATGACCAAAAGTGGCTAGTAATTATTCAGCCAAGGTCTTATGCTTTTGAAGGGTATAATTATTACATGAATAGATTACCTTAATTTTATTGACCAAAAGTTTTGAATCACCATAGATATTAAGTTTTTTAATACCCAAGGCTAAATAAATTTGGAGACCTATGATTAAAGCCTGATATTCTTCCATATTATTAGTGCAGTCAAAATCAAGCTTAAAATATAGAGGTATAGGGTTCCCCCAGGAGGGATTAGGATGATTATATATCTACCACCATGATTTCATTTATATTTATCAAATAATAGAGTCATTTGATATTATGGATCTATTTGAGACATGGAGAATATGGATTCATCTAGGAATTCAAAATTAACTGGTTGATTATCAGAAAGAGGTACTTTAGTAAGTTGATCAATAATTACTTGACCTTTAACTATTTTTTAATGGATGAACGTGAGATCAAATTCTACCAAAATCATAATCCATTTGGACATTCACTAATTATGATCAATCTTAAAATGCATAAATTTTAAGGGATTAATGTTTATGACCACATAAGTTTTATGGATTGAATAGATAGTGGTAAAGATTAGAAGATATAAAGACTAGAGCTACACACAAATTCTCTGTGTGAGAATAACATGTCTTGTACTTAGAAATTGTGTGATTGATAAATTAAACTACCTTCTCTTTGTGTTTCTCATCATGATGGGTAAGCATGGATCCAAGGGCATCGTCAGTAGTGGAAATATATAATAAGAAGGGTTACCCCTCCTTCAAAGGAGTGAGAATTGGTGGTGAAATAAGGCAACTCTTAATATCTTTGAAAGCTTCCTAAAAAATATAGTCCAACTTGAAACAAATATCTTTCCTTAGGAGGTGATGGAATGGTTGACATTGATCAAATAGCTAGGAGATAAAATGATAGATAGACTATGATTTACATTGCAAACTATGAAATTGCTTAAGATTAGATGGGGGTGGAATTTATAAAATGGCTTTGATATTAGTAGGGTAGACTTATATCCCTTGAATGGAGATAATAAATCTAAAAATATTACCTATCAATACTCCAAAAATTCATTTCTTTGAATTTAAATGAACACAAAATTGGATTATGTAAGTGAAGATAACTTTTAAGACTAAAAGGTGGTATTTTCATAAGTTTTATTTATTGAGGATATCATCCACATAATCCTCAATAATTTTATGTATAATATCATGGAAGATATAATTCATAGATATTTGATAAGTTGTTCCTACAATATTTAGGCCAAAAGACATAACTCGATAGCAAAAGGTCCCTTAGGGAGTAATAAATGAAACCTTATGTTGATCTTCTGGCATGATGAGGATCTAGTTATATCTATAGAAACCATTCATAAGTAACAAAATTTTGTGCCCCATGATTAAATCCACTAATTGGTCAATATTAAGGAGAGGTAAATAATACCTAAGATAAGCAAGATTAAGATCTCAAAAGTCAATACAAAGGCATAGTCCCTTTTTAGGCTTGGTGATGGGAATAATATTAGATACCCATTGAAGTTAATCAATAGGTTGGATAAATTTAATGGATAAGAGGTGTTTTAAATCTTATTTGACTAAGAGCACAATGTAAGGGTGTATATTTTATAGATTTTGATTTATAGGTTTAGTGTCATCAAATGTGACAATATTATGTATGACAATAGTGGGATCGATATCAAGTATATCACTATAAGAACAAGTGAATGATTCACTATGATCTATTACAAATGTAATGAAATCTTGGTACTCCTAGGGGTCTAAAGATTTGATGACCTTAACTATTCATGGAATCTCATGAGATCCTATGTTAATGTCAATGGTGGCCTTATTTAATAGACTAGAGGTTTCAAATTGAAGGGATTTACATAGATGGGAGTTATTTAGGCCTAAATGAGTTAAGATCAACTCATCATCATAGCACAGAAGAATAGGGATGGTGGGAAAATCCTACACTATCATGTCTAGGTAGGATAGAGGAATTGTTTGGACCTCCCCATTGTGATTATAGATGAGAGGTTCTATAGTAGTGGAATTGACTAAAAAACATTTGGGGGAATGGATATGATGTCATATATCAAAGAAGGGGTGTTGGATGGTGAGGATGGCATGTCTTCTTCAAGGATAGGAAGGAGAGTAGCCTCTAGGGTAGCTTTGGGATTCTTGTTAAAAATAAGGCCATGATTTTCATGGGGTTTATTAAAGTCTCACATATAACCTCATGTGGGCCTTGTTCATAGCATCCTATACTAAAACCCTTCCAAGAACACCATTTTAGGTATGTCTTCGCAAAGTAAGTTTTATTGAGGAATAAAAAGTTTAAGGTAAATGGTTTAGCATGGGTTTAGTCAGAAAGGCCTAAAGAAGGATAATAATTACCCCATAGATCAAATGAGTACGAAGGAAAGGTGGATTAAAAGGAATAATTTCCCATAAATTTGGACAATAAGCCTACTATTTATTTGGACATCCACATCCTTGAGGAGTGGGGAGAGTATTAAGTGTCAATAACTAGTAATCTCCAATTGATAAATGTTAAAATTTGAAATCAATAGATTCCTTACTAATCCTTGATGCATGGATTGTCATACTAGAGGATGGTTCATTGGATGATGGTGGGGTAGCATTTTTTAATGGAATTAACATAATGTTTGGTTAAAAGGTGAGGTTGTATGTTTTGAATAGATGTGGATCAGTAAGAACATTATGGATTTTACCTTCATGTTTAAATTTAATACATCAATGTAGGGTGGAGGGGACATAATGCATAGTGTGTATCCAGGGACATCTTAATATAATGTTATATTGAAACTCCCCTTCTATTATGTAAAATAATTCAGGTATAACATGCATGCCTATTTGAATGTGAAGGACTACCATTCCTAGCATAAGGGTGATGGTATCATTAAAAGCTCATTAAATGGTATGGGATTAGGCTTCAACTATTTTAGGTAACTATAGTTTTTTCAATTCATGAGAGGAGATGATATTTATACTAGCACCATTATCAATCATTACTTGTTTGATTTGAGTTTGATCAATTTGGGAAGCAATAAATAGTGTGGTATATTAATCATCAAGCTATAAGGGTGGTATTTCTAAATCATATAATGTTATAGATAAGGATTTTGAAATGATGCAATGAAAGCTAATAAATTTTGAGGTTCATTAGCTTATATCTTAGTATCCCATAAGGCTTCTATCATAGACTCATGATGTTATGGAAAATTATGGACAAGTTCATATAGAGACATCTTGATTGGGAGCTAATGATTGCTTTAGAACATATATCTGTATGAGTTTTTAAGAATTATTGTTATGTGTTTTTCCCAAAATGTAAATTTTAGGTTTAGCGCAAGCATTGTTGGACTATTTATGGTAGGAGTTGGTTCTTTGGTAACAGTCACTTTGGATTTTTCATGATTGTGGGTATTATGACCTTGGGTTTGAGATCACATAGCTATATAAACTATATATGTTTGAAATAAAGGGTGATTTACTATGTTCTCAAAATTTTCCACATCTAAAGGGTTTAGGAGAGGTTGATATTGATCTATATCTAAGGTTTTATCTTCTTTTATAGCTTATTATAATATTATTAGTAGTATGATACTTCCTAAGGTGGATGTGACCCTAGTAGTTTGACTTTGGGGGTGGTTATGATCTATCTATTCCACTAAGAGAACATCTTATTCTAATAAGTTTTAGACCACAACCTTTAATCCATTACAAATTTTCATGTCATTGACTTGTTATTTAATGATACATGCACTTCCTATTTTCTCAATACCACAATGGTTTTTAAATATGAGGATTAATGGGTTTTATAGATAATAGGGTGATAAGGGAGGTTTGGATAAGTTGATCTAAGATCTTAGAATAAGACCCCTTCAATGGATCTTAACTAGGCTTTTCAATCTTATGAGGCACTAGTAGGTAAGAGGTACGTGACTTTGAACCTTGGCCTTTTAAACTATGTGTTTAAATATTCCCTACAGCTAGTATTTTATGCTTAGGATAATCTCTTAACTTAAAACTTGTAGATAATAGGGGTTTAAAGGGTTATGTATTATCATAATCATGGTGGGAAGATAACATTATGATGATACATGCTCTTTAGTGGAGGATTTTATAATGGTATCTTTTATTCTTAATGAAGGATGGGGTCCCAATATAGATGATTTTATTCAAATCAGTGGTAGTGGCACCTTCCCTTTCTAAATCTGATTGGGGGTAATGGGGATATCCTCTTTAAGGATTTCAATACTAATGGGAGTATTATGCAAAGATTTTCCTCTTAGGGTATTGAGGTTTTTGTTTTTGATATCTATGGTTTTTCCCTTGATTTATATAAGATTTATCTCTTCCTGAACAAGGGAACTGGTCTTAAACTAGTTTGGGTAACATGATAGTTTCCTCATGGGGTAATAAACTAGAGGGGATGGGTATACTAGATGTAGGCATTGAAATTATGTGAGGAATGGTATATGTATCTTACAAATTGTCCAAGGTGTATTCAATGGTTTTTTCCTCTTTTATTTCTAATTGATCATCTTGAATATTTGTAGATATTGTTTCCTCTAGTGGATCCCAAATAATGAGAGATAGAAAGCTTGAGGAAGTTTTCAAGATAAATTCACTTAGTTTACATGTTTTAAATGTGTGTCCTATAAGGAGATCAAGGATAGAAGTACTATCAAATTATTTAGGTAGAAGTTAATCATGGATTATGATAATTACATGAGTTTTGTGTTTTGAGGTGGATACTTAATTAGCATGCACATAATTAGATGTGGAGTCATGATTAGGGAATGGCGGCCTAAAGATGTCTATAGACTAATTAGGGGGAATGTTAGGATTATCAATTTATAACTCCCCTTGATCAATAAGGTTCTATACTATACCATTAAAATAATGACACCTACTAATGTCATGACCTATTACATTGTGAAAGTTGAAAAAAATCATTTTCCCTAAACCAGCTAGGCTTAAGATGATAGTCATCAAGAAGTCTTATCAGAGGAAGCTCAATAAAATATGCCTTTAAGATTTTATCTAAGATAGACATGTAATACTCTCCTAAAGGTTTATATTTTCATGGGGGAAAATAAATTAATGGTTTTTGAGATTGTGCCTAAGAGGTAGAGGGATTACATTAGCTTTTAGTTTGTAGTGGTACTGATTTCACAACTACGACATTAATAGCTCCTTTGGTTTTATTATTTTTGTTAGTTACTTTAGAGGGATCAATCTTGACTTTTTTACTTTGTAATTTCACTTTCCATTCTTTTAAGGCTCTAATTTCTAGTTTGTAGGCCATCAAAAAGGCCTCATCAAAGGTTTTGAAAGATTACACTTGTAATGTTGATGAGATATGTTTATCACATGCTCTAATGAATAATTTAATTAGCTTGGGTTATGGAAGGGAAAAGGTGAGTTTATTTATGAATCTCCTCCATTTATCCATGAAATCAATGATAGATTCATCCTCAAACTGTCAAATGGCATAGAGGTTAATGATAGTAACTTTTCTTTTGATATTGATAGAAAACTGTTTAAAGAATATTTGGGCTAGCTGCCCAAATGAGAATAGGGAATGATAAGGAATTGAGTTGTACCAATCTAGAGTATATCCATCTAAGGACATAAGAAATCTCCTAAAAAGAAGTGCATCATCATGGGATATAACATAGAAAATGTGTTTGAATGCTCAAAGGTGTTATTTAGGATCCTCCTTATTTTGAAACTTTGTAAACTTGGTAAGATCCCACTGTAGAGGATAAGATCAAATGGGGATAAATGGGTTATTAGGTTCATTTCATATTTTATCATAAGTGATAATGTTTTTTTACCCTAAGGTAGAGTTTTATAGATTGGTCATCCTATTTATAAGGATGCTCATAAGGTCTTGTTGGGTGTTGTATTAAGGGATTCCTCCTAAAACATTCTATTGTAAGAGTTGATAAGCATGAAACTAAGTGGAAAAGGAATAAGATAAAGGATAACCAACCAATGTGGTTATGATTGGTTATGATGCCACTAGATACTATGGGACTTGTGAGGGGATATAAGTAGACCCAATAACTTGCATACATGTTATGTATTAAGTGGTCAAGGGGACATATTATTGAGGTGGTTGACTTATAGGGGCTTGTTGTAAAGGTTGAGTTTGGTTATTTAAAGGTACACTAGTTTGGATTAGTGGAAGGGTTGTTGGGACCAAGATAAATAGGTTTAGAAGCACCATGGTAATAGGTAGGGTAGATGTAAGTTTAGGTGTGGTGACATTTCAAGCTTGGGTACTAGTTGGGGATGGAACACTATATGTTATTAGATGTGGATTGCCTAAAGGTTTCATAGTGTTGGTGTTAGAACTAGTTAGAGGAGGATTATTATGAGAAGACACCATAGCGGTGGTAAACCCTTCACCTTACTCTAAAATCATGCCATATGGGTTCCTCAAAAACTATGTATGGGGGAATATGAGATGCATATAGTTTGGGAGCTGAGATAATGGTTAAGCATGAATGGGTTGTTATCCAATAGTGGAAAATTCATGATCACATTATGTATAAGATTAGGGAATAGCTTCCCTTATGAACTCAGGGTAAACAGGAGGACTAGGAGAGTTCTTCATGGATGAGGATGAATATGTAGGTTTGGTTTTCTTTAGTGAATTTTGTTTCATCAAAACCATGTAGTAATAAAGGAAACAACAAGAAATAAAGGCAAAGAGAAACAAAAATCTTTTTGATTATCTCATATTTAGTGTAAAATAAAAGACACACATGCTAAAAGATGTACCTAAAGATATTTTAGTTTCAATTTTATTTAGGCTCGAAAAGATCTTTGTACTAGAATCGATACACAATTTGGTATTAGGGCCTACCCCCTCACTTCACACACTATAGAGTAAGGGTGTTAGGTGCATAGCTATAATATATTGAATAACTAAGGATTATAGTCAGTCAACATAGTTATTTGGTTCTCCCCTTGGTGGTGAAATCTAAGTAGGATAGTTAGGATGAAGGTTACCACTAGGTGATGAAATCCCAGTCAGTTCCGTTATTTCAATGTTTGATGGATTTATTATGTAAGTGTTTTAGTATGTGTGTGAAATAAGTGATAGCTATAATATATTTAACCCACCTATATTATTATATATGAATTACCTAAGCAATCAAAATGGATACAATTCTTTTTAACCTTTAGAGAGGAAAAACAATTTTGGATTTTCTTTGAATGAAGACCACAAACAAGAGAAAGGGAGAGAAAGATAAATTAACAATGAATTTAAATAATAAAAATGAGACCTTAGGGTCCTAATGGGAATGCCATGATGCTATATTAATTTTTCATTTTTCTTTAAATTTAAATTACTTACTAAAAACTCAAGTGAAAATCAAGGTTTTTTTATGAATACCTAGAGATTAGGAGATGTTGTGCATTGCTTTGAATCCAGTGACTGAGGGAACTTATTTTTAGTTGAAAGAATAACTTTCACACATATAATAACTTGGAAAAAAATAGATTAATAGATAATTGGGTGAGTTTCTTGGTCAAAAACCAATCCTAGGAAGTTGTGAGCTTCCTCAAATATATGTCAGCTCACTTGTTTACACAATCAAGTGGATAAACAACATATGAAATTAAAATAGATAAAAATATATGATAAAAATGATAATTAAGATTCAATCCTCATTTAAGCTATCAATATAATCAAAATATTCATCTCAATAAGTTTTGGTGGCATTTACATCATCTTGTATGGCATATAGTTAGTCAACAATGGATTTAAGAGAGGGAAAATAAACAATAGCATAGAGAGATAGCTCAAAATCTATGTCACTTTGATTAACAAATAGGTTTTGGGATACTATAGGGAGATCAATGATATTGATTACATCATGCACTATAAAGAGTCATCTACATATAAATCCATGTTTAAAAGGATAAGAAATCAATAAGGATTAAGGAAAGGGGTTTAAAATTAAGGTCTCAGGATCTGAAAATTAAACATAATGGATTAATACCAATCCTAATAGGATCATTTTTGATCTGTAGAATTGGTGTTGATTTAGAATGAATAGATGTCAATTCTCTTTGTAATTGAGCTTAATTAAAATAGAGAATAAATGAGATAATAGAGGTTGATTAATGAATACTAAAGGATATGGATGGCATTCCAAATATTATATAAGTAGATAAAAGTAGAAATATTGATAGGAAATGAAAGAAATAAACACTATTACTTGCCTTGGATTCATTTGTAGAAAAAGTAAATCTTCTTCATAAATTTAGGTAGTCCTTCAAGCTTGTGACAAATGGATATAGATTAAATGCAGCTAAATTTTGGTTGAGTGTCATTAAGGATGTCTTAATTCTCTAAGAAATATAGTAGTAATTTGAGGTTCAAATTTTATGGGTTCAAAAGCAAAATGTTGGTTGGGTATTTATGAATCGACAATGATCTGGAGAATTGATATCGATTCACCCAAATTGGTAGGTTTGTTCCAATCATGAGTAAAATTGGATTTGATGAACATGAGGTTGTTAGTAATAAATCTATATGGGGGTAACATGGTTAAGAGGGAGATTCCTTAGGTTATTGATGTATTTAGGATGTTATGGGGTAGAAAGGTAATAGTAAGGTCAAATTACCAAATTATTAATGGTAAATATACTAAACCTTAGGATAGGAATTATTTAGGAGATTAAATAAAAATAAGGGCCTATGAAACCTAATTAATCATACATAGGGTATGAAATTATACTATCTATATGTGTTTATGCTTCATTTTTGTAAGATAAAATTTTGAGATACATAGGCCTAATAGGGAAGTTTGTCCTAAAGGAGATTTTATGGTATGAATGAAGGATACAAGTCTAATAAATCATGGAAGAGGTTAGAAGAGTTCACTGATTAAGTTTTTGAATGGTTTTTTAGTCTTTGGAAAAATCCATCTAGACCCAAGAAGATAAATATTTGTCATTAAGAGGATAAACCTAATATAATTGGATCTTCATGAGACCAAAAAGAAGAGTAAGGTATAATTAAGTTGTTGTAGACCAAAAGGGTCTCAAATTTCATTTGAATCATGTTTATAAGATGTTATAATAGCTATTGTATGGCCAACCTAAGAGGTTCAAGGTGTTTGATCAACCATGTGTTGTGTGACCATGAGAATAGTATATGTACAAGGCAATTTAGGCCCATTTTAAAGTATGAAACATAAAAAAATAAAATATTTCATGGTTGATCATAAGGAGGTATTGAGATGAGACCATAAAAAAAGAGTATAGGTGTGGTTATCAAAAATTCATAAGGTGGTTGAGTTGGTGTTGAGTCACCTAGGGAGTTGGTGCTTCTTTGTAATTAGGTACTTGATAAAGCCTAGTCAAGTGGGTGATTAAATTTATTGGGGTTGGTGATCCAAGTTGAGTTGGTGCTCAATATAATTTTATCTTTTGTTTTATAGGAATTTAGTCTCTTTATATATATCATAGGGGGTTTTCTTCCCCTTGAGGGTTTCCCACTCATAAATGTGTTTTCTTGTTTCTTACTCATGTGAATGGCTTTTTATGCATAGATATATCACTATATTTATTTCATCATTAAAATTAAGTTAAATTGTAATTGAGTAAAAGTTTTTAAACACTTATTCACCTCCCCTCTTATTGATTATGATTACAACACCTTTTTTGTCTTACCTTCTCTCTCATTTTGTGTTTTTATGCACTATCAAGTGATCTTTTCCCATTTTTAGAAATTTTTAATTGAAGGATAATAGATTCAAAAATTCCAATATATTAAAATTAGTTTATATATAAGAATACAAGTTTTATGTTAGTAATAAAAATTGTATTGAGATTCTAGTGGTAGCACTACATATCCTGGAGATCTATTTCAAGTAGGTTATTTAATGGATCCTAATACATACAACTTGTGCCCTAGATTATCTTAGAAATAATACTTAAATGAGAGGATATAATTTTAAAAATTATCACCCAATTCTCTTCTAGGAACCTAATCTCATAGGTGTTTCCTAAGACTAAATTTTTAGAGTGACAATAATTAGTGCTAGGAGGGAACCTTCTCACTGGTCAATAAGATTTAAATTGATAGCTAACATAGAGCCTATTGTGTGGATCACTAGATCCATAATAAGTGTTATATATTCAAATTTTACCCTTTGTAAAAGTGGTTTTAAGGCTTCCCCTAGTAAATCTATAAAATAGGAACAACCTTAGGCTATGGGTATCCCGTGATGGGGTTGAACCTCTGAAGTAGGCATGTTCCTCTTTGATTCTCACCTAAACTAAAACTAAGACTAGTGATTCATGAGAAAAAGGTTAGAAGGGGATGAGGGATCCTAAGAATGATAATAGGTGATGCAAAAAAATTAAGAGAGGCTTTCATATGCATAGGGTAGACACTGAAGAAGCATAAGATAATATTGGTTCACACAATCTCACAAAACTAGCCAGTTGCATTAGTATTTCGTAAACTAGGTTTGAGGAGTCATATCTAAGAACAAAGATGAGTTATAAAACTCACTAAGGGTTTACATTTATGACAAAAGGAATAATAACTTAGACCTATAACTAGATTTAAGACACTTAGATCTCATCAATAAATAAGGACCAAAAGCATGGAAGATTCTCTATCACAATGTAATAGTATGCATACTTTGTTGAACATAGTTAGAAGAGATGAGATAAGTAAATAAAATATTTATTGATTCAATAGTTTTTTTTTATACAATTTTTATAGGGTCTAACCTTCTCAAATGAAAGTCTCTACTCTTCTAGAATTGAGAGAGAGTCACAATCAAAAGTGAAAGGGTCTACTTTGAAAATATGAGGGAGAGTAGTTTCTCAAAAAAATTGGAAAATTTGAGAACCCCTACAAAAGGGGAAGAAAAGGATTATATAGAGGGAAGGAAAAGAGAGTCCATTCTTCATCCATGAGCTGCTTGAGGTCATTGGTTGAGATACCACCTTTTTATATTGAATGATCTACCTAATTTGTTTTGATTGATACTAATCCATCATGAACAAGTTACCTTGTGATGATCTTAGTGATCTTGAATATTTTCATTAGCATGCGGGCGACACTAGAAGATAAGAATTGTCTTGCATGATGATAAACCATGATTTACATTGATGAAGGAAACCATTTGAGAGATTAATGCTCCAACTAATATGATACCATCCATCTTCCACATCATCCCCCACTCTGATTTTTCATGAGGACAAAATATTCAAATATTTAACTCAACTAGAACATGCAATTTTGATTTGAGTGGCAGTTTGTCGAAGGCATGGATAAATATGATCATTTCATTAATCACTCAATTGCCTTATGCTTTATATCTTAAATAAAATTAACTATAGATAAAAACCAATTCAATAATAGTGGTTTTCTTATAGTTTTATACATATATGGCACCCCTCTCAATGTCAGGTCTTATCTAATCAATAGTTATCACCTCTCAATCCTCATTCAAGCTTGATTCTGGCTCACCAACTTTTGTTAAGATGACCTTGACCTTGATTCTGCTCATTGGTTATTGGCAATCTATCTTGGCTCTACCAAATTATTGGATCATTTCACCTCGTTAGATCCAAGATCTAATTGCACATGGACCATATATCTTTGGTATTTAGTCCTTCTATCTTGGTTTCTCATTGGTCCCTTAGATTCACTAACCATTTGACTCTAGTTCACATTGTATATCTCTTTGGTATGATGAAACACATGCCATTTGATCACCTAGGCCTACTATTTGAATTTCAATGGCTATTTCCCAAAGCCTAAATTTGATGTCTACATGAACATTTTTCATTTTTTGGTCAACTTTACAAGTTCATAACTTTGAAATGCGAGAAACACCATGACCCCAAACTTGTCAAGAAAATCTCATTATATCACAAGGGATAGAACCTTTTGATCCACCAGTCTCATGATCTTTTCAAATATATGCATATAATGTTGAAGTGATCTCTTTTGCATGGTTTTGTATGACGTCCATATACCTATCATGGGAAAATAGCCTAAACTACTTGGGGGTCCAACTTTTCACATTTGTATCTTCTTCTATGATTTGTCACATGACATGGTACTTATTGTATATGTTCTTGGTATAACCATGAGCAAACCCTTTTATTCTTATATCCTTCTGTTACTATTCATGTGAGATGTGGCCTTGTCAAGATGTTCACTCGGCATTGTCTAGACCTCTTTGAAAAATGGCTAAGTATGGGAACTACCATTAGACTAAAATGTCTAAATGAACAAAATAAATAATTAGATAGATCTCCTACACCCCATGCTTGATCTAAGTATCCACAATCCCTTTATGTCCCTCTATAATCTTTGGACTATCTTTTAGATTTGATGAATTACACCTAAGTGAACTTAAAGTGTTTCAAAGGCTTTACAAGTAACATGGTCCTTTTGTTTTCTTATCTCATTCAAAATATTTCTCAAGTTTTATTTAATCCATGTTTGATTTTAAAGGACAAATCTCTATATTTAGGCCAAACATTGGCCAATATTTATGGAAAAATCTTGGGGTTATATGCCTACTATGCAAGAGATCAACTACCTCAAACTATTCCATTGGGTATACAGAGTTTTAGTTTCTCTCTCAACTAGATTAAAACTAATATAAGGTTTACCCTTTTTTGAAACCTCTCATAAATAAATAAAAATAAAAGAACAATACAAAAAAGTGCTCAAGGCACTAAAGGTGAACACACAATAGAAAATAAAAGTATGTAATGCACTTAGAGGAAATTATGAAAACTACTCTAATATGTATAATATGTTATATGGATTTAAATCTATTTAATAATAGGGTTTAAAATGAATGCCATTAATTAGGATGGGTAATACCTCTCCATCCAATTGGGCAAGCTAAAAATCATTGTGTTCTTTACATCTATGGCTCAGATAAGGGCTACTCCACAAGCATCAAACTTTATATGGTTTCTTGGTTTAGCCTTATTTGAATCCCATTTGAGGACCAAGTCCCTTTATTTGAAATTTATTACTATAGCTCTTTTTTCAAAATCTTTCTTGACCTAATATTGATGATATTATAGTGTTTTCATAGCAAGGGCTCTATCATCTTTGAGCTACATGAGTTATGACATCCTCAAACTCATGGGTTTACCTTCCATCAACTCCAACTGGTGGACTAATTCTTGTGTAGGCATATTGAGGGAGATAGGAAATTTAGCTTCCCTTTCATACACAAGGATGTATGGATAATTGTTAATGGTAGATTTAAGAGTCACTATGTTATCCCATAGGGCTATCTTTAGCTTGGTATGCCATGTTCTTTGATTCTCTTCCATAGTCCTCCTAATGATTCTTAGCAAATTCTTATTCATGGACTGTGTCAATCCATTTCCTTAAAGATAATAGTTGGAAGAGGTGCTATGGTAAATGCCCATTTTGAGAGACCAATAACTTGTCTTCATTTCAAAGAATTTAAATTCATTATCAGAAATGATGGCAGCTAGGACACCAAACCTGGTCATAATACTATCATAGAAATATAATACTATAGCCTCATTAGCCTCTTTTACGTCAATAGCTTCCACCCATCTAGTGAAATAATAATTTGTAGTGAGCACCCATTTATGCCCTATACTTGATGGTGTATTAATCATTCTAATGAAGTCCAACCCCCCATTGCATGAAGGATTGATCCACCTAAATTAGATTGAGTGGAAGGGTTGATAGCTTCTGCTTTCCTATGAAGAGGTAACATTTACGAAACTTTATAACCCATCCATGGGCATTCTTAAAAATGCTAGGCTAGTAATAAATATCTCTCATTATCTTTGATGCTACTATCCTAGGTATGAAGTGGCCTCTTGTAGGTCCATCATGGAACTACTTTAAGAGTCAATTCACCTGATCATCATCTATGCATCAAAAGAGTACTCCATTAAGGTATTTCCTAAAAATTATAATGTTAATCAATGCATAGGGTATATATTAGAGCCTAAAATACCTTATTTTATCTCTATCTAATCCTTGGGGGCATTCTCTTGTTACCAAGAAGTGAGTTATGTCTTGGAGACATTTCCTTAGAGGTGGGGGTGTTATTATTTGAATGTTGTCTTGGGTCACCAAAATAACTTCTTTATCTTCATGGAAGTCCTCTACTAGGTTCTCACATAAGCCTTTACCCTTAACCAACTTGGTGACCTTGATCTCCACATTATACTCCATAACCTTGGTGATACAACTTGCTCTTTTCTCACTCAAATCTTTATCAAGGAGGAAATACCTAACTCTAGAGTGAGAGACCATAAGTTGAATCTTGTTGTTGGAGAATATTGGTCTAAAATTATTAAGGATTTCAAAGGCTAAAATTACCTATTTTCAATGAAAGTATACCTCACCTCATATCCCTCCTTCCCTTGACTAAAAAAGGCAATTGGTTATTGAAGTCCTTTTTTATTCTTCTACATCAACATAGTTGATACATTGTCGATGTTGGCAAATATGTACAACATAAAATCCTTTGTGTAATTAGGATTTATGAGTGAGGGTGCTTGGGTAATGGCTTGATTGATGGATTCAAATGCTTCTTTCCCTTCTCTTGACCAAGTAAACACTTGGGTTTTCCTCAACATAATAGTGATGGGTTTAACTAAGTTTAGAAACCCTGGTATGAATCTTCTTACAAATTTAATATTATCAAGGAAGCTTTGAATCCCCTTGTTGTGCTTTATCAAGGATAAGGATAAGATAACACTCACTCTATTAAGGTCAATGGATAGTACTTATTTTGAAATAACATAAATAAAAAACTTGCCTTCATGCATAGAGAATACACATTTTTTGGGGTTTAAAGAGATCCCTTACTCTGCACCTTTGAAAAATTATCCTTAGATGATCTATGTGCTTTCTAGAATTTTTGGAGAAAATAGTGATTTCATACAAGTAGAATATCACTGTTTTATTTAGAAATCCTTGAAAGGCCATATCCATGGCTCTTTGGAAATTTTATTCTACATTAGACAACACAAAATGCATATTTTGGAAAGCATATGTGCTCCACTTGGTAATGAAGGTAGTTTTATATCGATCCTCTTATCTTATCAATACTTGATTGTAAACCAAATAGCCATCCAGAAGAGAGAAACACTTTGAATCTACAACTATTTGAATAAGTTGTTCCATGGATTGTAAAGGGTAGTGGTATTTTAAGGAGACTTTGTTTAGATCCCTAAAATCTATGTACAACCTTATCTCCCCACTATTTTTCCTTATAGGTGCCAAATCGGTCACCCATGATGAATGTTTAATGGGAAAGATGATATTGGATTCAATCAACTTAATCAATTCTCTCCTCATGAGATCTTCTATTTTGGCATTAATGGACCTTTGCTTTTGCCTTACAAGCTTAACACTAGCCTCTAATTCCATAGTATGATGGGCTAGCTTCAGATCAAAACCTTTAAGGTCACCATACTCCAAATAATATATATATATATGTATGTATATATATATATATATATGTATATATATATATATATGTATGTATGTATGTATGTATATATATATATGTATGTATGTATATATATATATATATATATATATATGTATGTATGTATATATATATATATATATATATATATATATTCTCTGTAGATTTATATGAAATTCTATCTCTCAGCCTTATTATTGACCTTCCCAAGCTTGATAAGTCTATCTTTGAAGATGAGAAACCTTTCATAGTTATCCTCATGGGTTGACAGTATTGCTTTGTCTTTTCTCACATAGTCTCCTTCACATAAAAGACCTTCAAACATCAATAGCCCTTTAGGGAGTGTGTTGGACCTTAATTACACTATCTACTCTCCATATTGGTGATAGAAATTTTCTTGGTTACCAGAGGAGAACACTATTTCTAGCTACAATAAATATGAAATATGTTCATCATTTTCAAATACCTACCAATGGGTTTCATTATCTATAACTGATGGTCTCATGACTACTTTGACATGTGGTTGCATATTATTTATTTTTATCTCATTGGGGATGTCAAATTGGGCTCCAACAACTTCCAACCTATCAACATGTTGATTTTGGCTTCTTAGTACAACTCAAATGTCAAGAAGATTCAAAATATTTAATTAGGTCCCACACTTTAATGCTTTTAGGACTTCATTAATGGATTCTTCATGATGCTCTAAATCTTGATTTGGTTTACTATGAGCTCACTATATCCATACACTTGTAGTTGTTTGATCCTTTTTTGTCCATTAAATGACATTAATGAGACCTTCATATTCTAACACATTGCAGGAACAACTAAACTGAAACCTATAAGAAGATAAAAACTTCCTTATTAAAGGGGAAACTAGAATTGTGCTTATGCCTACCCCATGATTTTTCCTTGAGCCATCAAAGAACAACTTCCATGGACCATTGGGGTCCTCTTTAGGTCTAATGAGAGATGGAATGAGTTGGTCTTCCTCATGTAGTAGGAAGATACCCATGTTTCTTTCTTCAACACCTTTTAAAGGGTTGAGGAATTAATTATCACCCCATAATTCACCCAAGAACATGCCTAAAATTTCTTCACAATGAGTGTTCATCTCCTTTCAAATTATGAATCTATCCTCATCTAGGATGGTGTAGTTTAGGTTTACTCTATATAGTCCATAGGGCTCGATATGGAACTATGAAATGGGTTCTATCTTGATAGACACTTTGGTTTCATACCTTGTCCTAAATACCATATAAGACTAGTCTACTACTAGGTAGCCCCTAATTTTTGTGATGAATTCCCTAGATAAACATAAGGCAAAGTTAGGAGGGACATCAAGAATTGATATATCTTGTTCCATTAATACATTTGGGTAAGTAGGTAAGGTTAAGTTTAAATTATTGATGATGCTAGCTAGATTGGTAGAGGTTCTATCAAGTTGTGTAACTCCCTTAGTCTTTGGCTCATACTTGATGTCAAGTTAGTCAACTATGGCCTTTGGCATGACTGAGGTGCTAACCCCACTATCTACCAAATAATTATGCACTAAAGAGATTCAAATGATTATTGAGATATAAAAGGGAGGAGGCTTGAGTTTCTTACTTGATTGTTCTCTAATAGGGTCTTTAACTATATTTGTGAGGACATCATTCACCTTGCTTGATTGTTGGTTGGTAGCTACCTTGGTGTTCATTTTGGATAAGCCTTCTTAATTAATGTCCACTTAACTAGACATGGAGAGTATATCCCATATCATCATATTCACACTAGACTTCTTCATTTGTTCAACAATGTTGATGGGTGAACCACCAACCTTTGATTATGCCTTGGGATCCACCATTATAATCTATTGCACTTGTGAGCTTTGAGGGACTAAGAAGTCTTTCTAATTATAGTTCATTGAAGTTGTTGGGACCTTTGGAAATGGAACAAGTATAACTAGTTTTTAAATTGGAGTAGTGATAGGAAGTTCCTGATTATCACCCATATCCCTTATTTTGAATCTTGTGTTTGTAGCTACTAGAACATAAGCCTGGATAGAACTAGCCTATTGATTGAGTGCATAACGCTCTTATTTCTCATAGTTTACCATTGTGGCACCCATTTGGTTTGGTCTTTGATCAAGGTTTTTATTTTATTGAGGCTCATCTAGTCTAGTTTTCATGGGTACCTCTATAGTTTAGGCCATGAAAGCTTGGTTGCACCCAAAAATTTTAGTTTTCTGCCATTGATCATTAAAAGCTTGGGTGAAATTAATGGTTAGGACTATAATTTTCCTAAAATAATAATTCCAAGACATAGTACCTTTAGCTTCTTGAGCTACATTATTCTGAATTGAGACCAAGGTATTAGAAGTGCTCGCAACATTAGGATTTTAATTATTCTATTTATTGTGACCATATTGTCATTATCCTTGATTTTTACCTTGGCCTTAACTTTGGTAGTTCCCTCTATATGGAATTTTATTTCTTTGGAAAGCATATTATTGGGCTTGATTTAAACCTTGATAAGGCTTATTGTATTGGGCTTGTTGCCTTTTAGAATTAACTAGTTCATTTACAAATGATTAGAACATATTCCTAAGCTCTTAGATTTCCTTATTTTATGAGGAATTACCAAATCCACTAGTGTAAGCCTTTTCTTGATATGGTCAGGGTATAATCACAACTATTGGTGTGGGGAAAATGACATCCATTAGGGAAATTATGATAGGAAATGCTCTAATATGTGGGAATAGAGTCATTGGGGCTCTAGGAGTAAGATTTCCAGTTTGGACTAGATAGTTTTCTACCTTAATATACACCTCATAGGCATTTGGAAATATACTTCTACCCATGGATTGTATCATCATAGATATGTCATTATTCAAAGCCTTTAAATAATATAAGAAATCAAAGCTAAGGGTTAGTCTGATAGAAATTGGAATTTTGTCCCAAGTTTTTTAGAATCTCATGTTGAAATCTTGCATGACTTCATAAGGATCCATTTTGATTGTATTTAATTGTTCTATGAGTGAAAAATGGTCACTGTTATCCCCAAATACATCATATAATGCTTCTCCTAATTGGTCCCAGGTTTGTATAGAATTAAGAGTTAAGCCTTTATACTAATCTAAAGTTTTACCTTTAAATGAGATAACTAGCAGTCTAATGGCTATATATTCTATTGTGACATTATGGATAATACAAAAATTAGTGATGTCTATGAGGTGCTCATTAGGAGTTGTAGCTTGGTCTCTAATGAAATAGGGAACACTTTTAAGGGCCGCTACTATCATAGGGTCATATTATGGTAAGTTTAAAGGGCTTTGACTTTTGAATCTTGTGAAGGTTCTCATAATCATTATGGTAAGAAGGGTTATGAAGGGTCTATTTGTAAAGGTATACTTATGGGGTGGTCTAGGGAAAGGGTTCCCCACATATGGTAAATTATTATAAAACCTTAACATATTAGCTTAATTTAAAGGGAGTTCGATAAATTTAGGAATACCTATATAAATTGACCTTGTGGTTACTTTTGGCATGAAACAAAAGCTACTAGTTTGCTATCAAATTAAATTCTTAGAGTCCTTATAGCTTGGATTCACTAAATACCATTGTATGTAGATGTCACCACTATGAGCCTAATCAAGCCAACATCAAATTTGACCAATCTTCTTTAATGCAATTGAGATACTGGTCCCACTAGGTGTGCTAAAAGTTTTTATAGCTTTAACTCGCACTTAGGAGAAGTGGTTTTAAGGCTTCCCCCAGTTAAGATATAAAATAGGAACAACCCTAGGCTATGGTTATCCCATGATGGGGCTGAACCTCTATAGTAATCCCTTATCCCCTTTTAACCCTTTTCCTATAAAGCGCTAGGCTTAGTTTTAGTTTAGGTGAGCATCAAAGAGGAATTGGCCTACTCTAGAGGTTCATCCCCATCATGGGATACCCATAATTTGGGTTTGTTCCCATTTTATAGCTTGACTAGGGGAAGCCTTAAAACCACTTCTCCCAAGGGTTCAAGTTGAAGCTATAATAGTAAGACTTAGATAACTTATAATATCCAATTTCTAGTTCCATAGGAGGACTAGAACTTTTAGAAGAACATAAAGGCCTTTGGTCACACCTATTAGTTCATCCTATTAGTCTACCCCTAACAAGCCCTTACCCATGTCTAAAACTATGGCATGGTTAGCTGGTCTATCATTGACATTCTTAGAGTTGTCCATGACTTACTTAGGAAACTAGAAAGGTATTTTCCCAAGATTCACACTAAGTGTGGGGCATACTGTTGAATATCATGTGACCTAATACAAGATTGATCTCAAGCTTCTAAATGTAAAACATGAGGATGTTTCTTGAAATATTTTCCCATTCACTTTAATAGATGTAATGCATGATCGATTCTTAAATTTGAATGAAATTTCCATTACGAGTTAAGACTAATTTAGAAACATGTTCCTTGCATAATTTTGGAAAGTCATTGACCTATGTGTGGTTTACCAATAATTCACATGCATCAAGAGAGAATGAAATGAGTCCATAAGGAATTTAAATGCTAGGTTCCAAAATATATATAGTCATATCACTATGTTATACATACTAAATGCCTAATTATCCCTTGAAATGTACATAATATGTTCATACATAGAGATCCTTTAGTGGTAGAATTTCCCATAGTTTAAGATAAGGCCATCAAACTAGAAAATAAACTCAACCCTCAAGGTTTTTTGGCACCATCCATCCTAAATTTATTTCCAAACTTTCCTACTTTGAATCCCATCTTTTCCACAAGCTAGAATGTACCCATGCCACAACCCATACTAGTGGCAAACAAACTCCCTTTAAGGAACACTACTCCTAACCAACACTTGGGATTTTTTAGCCTAGTGAGTAGTGAATTATCACCTCAAGCTCATATTTAAGCATTAGTATCCATCATGAATAATTTTTGAAGTGTATACCATGAATCTTGTAAGAATGAGTTGGAAGTTATACAATTCATGATATAAAAACTCAATAATGACTTCTTGGGCCTCCAAATATAGGTTGGGAATAATGATGGTGAGAGTTCAACTAGGAACTTCACCCACTATAGATATAATTATCCTCATAACTAATCTAAAAACCAACCATAATAGACTTAAATAATCTTTCTAAGATCTTAATTCATGAGTTAGCCTTACCAAATTCTTTCCATGTGCATAACACCACCCAACATGGTGAGTTAGACTACATTAAATTTTATATTTCCTTCAACATCATCTAGAGAGAAATGGAGGAATATGAGATAGTCCTAAACCACCCCAATGCTACTAGTAAATCTAATGCTCTGGGCCCCTCGACATCCCCAAGCATTATGTATACACAATATTTTAAACTTTTTGAAATATTGATGCTTTACATCTTGTAATAACCCATCAAGACTTAATCTCTCTAAGTGCATGCCCTAAGGGGTGTATTGGTAATGGGGTGAGAACCCCTTAAGTTCTTCATAGGATTGTTGTCCCTTATTTCCACATTATTACCAATCTAACCAGCGCTTAAAACCATTCACTAAGCTATTACTCCTCCCTTACACACTTATCCAGTCTTTTTTCTCTTTACGTCCTCTTTTTCTTCCCTTAATTCCATTTTACATAGTCAACTATACTACTTCAAATAGTTCAACACTATACAGTCTAGGGGTAGTTTTCACTTTTTGGGTTTGTTAGCCTTTTGGCTGACTTAGCTCAGACCTAGTGAATTATCACCAAAAACATACATGGTTGATTGGGTTAGCCCTATATATCCAATGTTTCTAGGAGGATTTATGGTAATATATACCTATAAATAAAAGATCATTTCATCATTATTTCAATATGCAATCAAGAGTTATTATTCTCTTGCACTTCTTCACAATATTCTCTTCCACATTCTGCTTGAGGAGTCTTAGCTTAGGGTTGGTTTCTACTTGGAGAATATAGTCTTATGGATAAGTATTAGATGCTTTGACATTTCTTAGTGATACTTAAAAACCACAATAACCTTTTGCAAATCACCCTTTTACAAGGGAGGGATTGAGTCTCAATAGGTTCACATTTAGGTAAGTATATTCTAACTTTGTTCTCCTCTTTTTAGTAGATAGAAGTAGCATAAGTGTTGGATCAAATAATATTAATCTTAATATTCCATGTATTAGGGTATTATTCATGCTTAAATTAATTTATATTATCATATACATCTTTTTATTTCTTCACTAACCCCTCATATTGTACCATAAGCTTTGGTGTGCACTATATTAGATTTACTTTCTTGTTTATTAGAATAGGTGAATATTAAACCTATGACTCTTTTAGGGTTGTTACATGATTGTGTTAGACTTTAGGATTTGGAAACCTTCCTAACATGGTTTATTTTTAAAATTTATCCCTTAATCAGGTCTATCAAATCCCCATATATGTCATGTTCCTGCTTAACAAATGTATTCCCAATCAAAAGTGTAGGTATGCTCTATCTTCTTCAAGATAGGATCAATTTATAAACATGATGAATTTCTAATTTCATACATTTTGGTGAACCTAATGTGAAACTAACCCTTTCAATATTTATTTCACTTTCTTTTATTTTTTTAGCATTATTTTTATCATATATCTGTCATACTAGATAGACTTTGTCAATCCAGTTCTAATCTCTATGTGCAAGTTTTGAAGAACAGGTAATTGGATCAACTTAGATGACCAAATATAGGTTTATATACTTTTAGACTTATATTTAAAACTACTAGGTTGACCTAATTGACCCTATACACTTTTGAGCATCCATATTAAGCTACTAGGTTGACCCAATCGACCCTGTACATTCCAAGTACTCAACAGTAGGATTTTGTAAAGCTTGATCGACCTAGTCAGCCCAATTAGTAGGTTTTGTAAGAATATTCAAATGTTATTGACTATAAATCTTCATTATTATAATCTTTTATCCACCAAAGTTCCTTTCTATCTCTCCATCTCTTTCTTTTCTATCTTTCCTTTCACAATTTATAGTCTTCAAAACTGCTTTTGCACAGTCAATTGGATCAACCTTGTCAACCTAGTTCTATTTTCATATGTGATTTATAAATAATTGGGTCAAATTTGGAGGACCTTGTTCATTTTTATACCTTTCTTATTTAGTACAATTTTGACCCTACTGACCCTATTCTTTATTATATGCATATAGTGTCAAAATTATACCTCATTTAAAGTGAGAATTAATCTCTATATGCTATCAATTAGTTCACACCTTTTTTTCTTATTTATTTCATTCTTATAATAGTTAACATAGTATAATTATGGGGTTTTTAATTAAATATTTAGTTTTACTATTTATATTTTATTCACACATAACCAAATCACAAAAACTAAACAAGCATTTTAACATTTATCTACCCAAGGCCATCCTACTTGGATTTCATTACCAAGGGTGAAGTTAACTTGATACTATGGTCAAGTATAAGCATGGTTAATGGTATATTCTATCTAATCACCCAGCACCCTTATCACTATGGTGTGTGAAGTGAGGGGGTAGGCTCCAATACCATGCCTGTATCATTGCCATTATAATCCCTTTCAACCCAAACTACCTAAAACTATCCTTACATTGCTATCTAGTTCCTTACTTATAACCAACTTCCCATCACATTTAAAATCATTTCATAATAGTCTAATAAGACATCTTAGGTTTACCAATTAGTTATCTCTTTAATTTACAAGTTGATTTTCTACTCTTTGCTCAATTTTGTGTATAAAAACTTGCATTAGCCAATGTTAGTACAATGTTTTATATTGTGTCCCTCAATTGGATTAGCTAGTGTTGATCCAATTGACTATTTGTTTCCCTTCATTTCTTACTTTCCTAGATTAGCTACAAAAATTGTCTTGTTTTAGCTCATAACTTATTATCAACCCTCTCATTTTTCATGTCTATTGTACTAGGTCAACCCATTTGACCCTATACATGTTTCTAGCATCTATGCACCATACTAGATTGACCCAATTTACCTTGTACTATTATAGACCCTATTCATTCTTTTGTTATCTATGTTTACTATACTAGATTGACCTAATCAACCCTTTATAGTTTATAAGCCCAATTTACTATGTTTTAGCCCCCTTTTGTACCAACTACATGGACCATGCCAACTAGACCTGTCTAATTGTAAGGAAATATTTAGAGTGGTTGTTCCCTTTTATACATTTTAGCACTAGTTGGAGTCCTCAAGGATCTGATGCTAGCTGGCAGGTAGGTGTGTAACACTGACATTCAAAGGATATACCTACCATAACTTGTACATAATGGCTTGAGAAGAATATATATTAGAAGAGTGGAGTAGGTGAGATAACAACCCCCCAGTGATAACTCCACATATGGTGTGTACTCATCCAACCTAGGTAGTGTAGTGGAGTTAGTAGACTTGTGACATCTCATCACTTGACACATACCCATTTGACTTGGCAAGGAGATGCCTAGTTGTTGATAAAAGAAGGCTTGCATTTAAAGATCAAAAAGAGATAACTAAGGAAGTGAAGCTCTAGAAAAATAGAGATCCACCATTATTATTTTGTATTTTGTATAAGATGGGTTAGGCATTCGAATTATAACCCATGCTCACATGTGAAACTCTAGGCATGAATAGTGATAGGAAAGAGCATATTATCTATTTTATATTTTGAAATTTTTATGTTGAACTATAAGATTAATTAAGAATGTTATTGAAACATTAATGTGTTGATTCTTGAAATATAGATATCATAGTGTTATGGTATGACTTAGTTTTATATAGCAATAACATAGTTCTTTACTTGAAAGTGTTGTGATATGGAGGTTTATCCCTAGCCACTAATGGCATCCTTATTCCATATAGTGACTTTAGCCTACCTAAATTAGAGTAAGTGATATAAACAGAATGCACTGAGACTCTAAGGCCCATGCCTAGAATACTACCTTGAAGGATGAGCATTGAACCTAAGACATTCCCTTAACTTATCTAAGTGACCAAATGACCTTATACTAGTTATTCCCATGGCTTGTGCCATTGAGATCTTGGTCTATCTAGTGATGAACTTGCACCTTAAGACTTGTGTCCTTGAGAAATATTTCACCTAATGAACTTCCACTAAATAGCTTAGCATTGATAGGCTACCTGAACCTATCTTACCCATGACTAAGTCCCTTTAAACCCCAAGTTGTGCCATGTTACAACTATCCCAACCTAGGCCCAATCTCTTTGTTGTTTCACTTTAGATGAATACACAAGGCTTCTACTTTATGTGAAACTAATACTAGTATAATAGTTTATTAAATGTTGTGTGTCAGACCTTACTATGCTCATACCTAGCTCCATCAAGTCTAGAACCAACTTGGTTTGATAGATATGCATATGACTAAACACAAAAGATAACCTAATAAACTTGTCTACAACATTTTCATTTCATTATCAAGACACATGTTGAATTTAGTTATTGCAATAGTATAATAGAATAATTCTCTAACTATTGCTTAAGAACATCAAGTGATAGCTAGAGTAAATAGAAGTTAGTTTCATGTAGAATCATCCCACATGCAAAGGATAGGAGTTAAGATGGGTACAATCCAACCTATATGATGCTCTGTATGAGGTGTTCTTGTGTGAGCTACTTGATCATATGTACCGATGGTTGGTTTCCTACACTACTAATAGAATGTAAAGCTATGACTAACATGTCAAGTGGACCACCAAGAATGTAGAGAGGCTTGAGAGCCGAGATGAAGTTTAGACACACACTACAAACAAGTGGTGGAGTAGTGCATTAAATAGATATGTGTTGGCATTTATAGTGTCAACCTTCTCATGCTTTAAAGAAGTAGATTATGAGTTTCTTTGTCAACCAAGGGACACATTCATAAGAGGGCTCAATACCAAATTAAATAAGCTTCTAGTGGATTACATTATAGAAACCATAAAAATGGAAGGATAAAATACTTATGTGTATGAAAAAGTACAAAAGGTAAGAAGGGGAAATGTAGGTAAGGTATGATGGAGGAGGAATAATAACCTGACATCTGAGAGCTCTAGAGGCTAAACTATAATAAGTGAAGGTGTATGATGATAGAGGATCTAGAAATTAAAAGTGAAAAGAGGACCCATAGTGAGTAGGAAGGGCATGGGGAAGGTTTATTTGAATTAAAATAACATAAATAAAGAGAGGAAGAAGTAAGAGACTAGACTTAGTAGTTGGGTGTAGGGTGTAGTGGGTTCCTACAAGATGTGGTGCTTGAGAACATCCCTAGAACACCTACCCCTTTTAAACCTAAAGTTCAAGCTCATGCATTAGATTCCCAATAAAAATATAGAATAATGGTAATTAAACCTATTATTGATGTTGAATTTGATAGGATTCAAAATTTGGATCAAGAGTTTGTTATTAATCAAGTGATTCCCTATGAGGAAATGAGTGAGTATACGACAAACCTAGAAAGCACCAATCTAATTGTATCTTGAAAAGTAGACTATGTATGGTCTTATAAAAGACCACTATAAAAATATACCCCTCATGTTTGAAAGGTTTAGGAAGCTCTAGATATATTTAAATCTAAAAAAGTGCATTTTTGTAACTCTATTGGGAAAATTTCTTAGGCACATCATCTATAAAGATAGTTTGCTTGTTGATTCGATGAAGATAGCCATCATAATCCAACTCTAGACTCCCTCAACACAAAAATACATTCATGCCTTTCTAGGCCATTGTGGCTACTACAAGTTGTTCATTCAAAGCTATGCAAAGATCATTGCACCTCTAAAGGATCTCTTATGCAAGGATGGCCCATTCTACTAGAGTGAGGTGCAAGAGGAGGCCTTTAAAATTCTAAAGATAAATTTGGATAGCATGTTAATTATATAATTTCTAGACTAGACTACTCCTTTCCATGTCCACATCAATGCTTTAGGCTCTTCCATTGGCACCATATTGATGTAACCAAGTGAAGGCAAGATGGACCACCCTATCTCCTTTGTAAGCAAGAAATTGACATAAGCAGAGTATAACTACACCACCATCGAGTAAGAGGCACTGACAATGGTCTATGCCTTACAAAAATTTAGGCAATACTTATTGGTAATCCCATTCATCTTTTTCATAAATCATGAGGTGCTCAAGTACCTCATGAACAAACATATTTTACATGGACACATATGTAAATGGATTTTTCTCTTCCAAAAGTTCCATTTCTCCATTGTCATTAAACCTAAGAAGTAGAACTTGGGGCCAAACCATTTATCTTGCATCAATTTTAGTGATGTAGTCACACCCATTAAATATGACATGTTAGATGCACAACTATACAGAGTCTAGCACATCTTGGAAGATCTAGTAGAGATTGATGTTTTCCTAACATCTAAGTTTGTACCCCAGACCTTGTTAATTGAGGAGAATAAACATCTTATGGTTCATGCCACCCCCTTTCAATTCATTAAGGGGGAGCTTTACAAACTAAGTAGGGATGAAGTACTATGTTGGTGTGTCTTGGAACATAGATGGGAATCTATCCTATAGGAACTACATGAAAGAATCATAGGATGCCATTACACTAGAGACACAATGATGCATAACGTATTATAGTCAGGCTTGTAGTGGCCAAGCCTATTTCAAGTTTCAAAGGAATAAACTAAGGCATGTGATATATACCAACACACCAAAAGACCTAACCATCAAGGTGAGAATAATCACATTCCCATTCTTATCCAGGTGCCATTCAATAAATGGGCCATTGAATTTGTTGCTCCAATCACTTTTACAACACAACGCATAGGTTCAAGATACATTTTAGTGGCCACTAACTATTTTACCAAGTAGTTTAAAGCCATGCCAACCAAAGACTACATAGCCATGATATCCACACACTTTATATGGGAGAACATCATAAGTTGGTATGGGTGACCATTAAGTTTGACTAGTGATAGGGGTACTCATTTCATCAATGAGATAGTGTGTATCCTCTTGACTAAATACATGGTGGTGCACCATAAAACTGCCCCTATCATCCATAAGCCAACAACATAGCTAAAGCATTAAATAAGATCTTGGGAACATGTCTAACAAATATATGTGACATTGGTCACAAATATTAGGAGGATCATGTATCATTAGTACTATGGGTGTACCACATGACTTACAAGTACTTGAATAAGGCTACACCATTTTGACTAGTGTTTAGCACTAAAGCAATTCTACCCATGGAATTAATGGTGCCCTCTTTATACATTACATAGATTAGTTTATTAGATGACCAAGAATATTTAAGCACAAGGTTGGAAGACTTAGATCATTTGGATGAGAAGCGCATCTAAGCCAAGTGGAGTTAGCAGATTGAGAAGGCACACTAAAAGTACTAGCATGAAAATCATATCAAGCATAAAGAGTTGAACGATGGAACATTATTTTTTCTTTATGATTAAAATTACTTTAAGCACCTAATAAAGTTGAAAATATGGTAGATGGCCCCCTACATCATCCACCACATATTGGAAATAAGTGCATGCAAGTTTCACACATTAACAAATGAAATGCTCTATGGGCATTTCAATGGAAACTGATTGAAGCCATATAAATAGTAGAGTGGCACTCACATCATGGAAACACCAACTTCTTAGTCATAAGTTGGTAGGGATTAATTTGATCAAAATATCATATGGTGCAAGCCAAACCATTTTTTTAATTATTTTATTTCTCCCTTGTATAGTTTATATAGGTAGTGAGTGGTGCGTGATGGCCACAAGAATTTATGTGTTATCACTTCATTAATAATTCTAATCAGGTAAGTTGAGAACTAACACCCATAAATGCATGAGGCTAGACATCTAAGAAGTGGGCACATAAAGATTATTAGGCATAAGTAAAAGCAACAAAAGAGACATATGTGTAAGATAATAGTGTAGGGTGCTTCAAGGCCCAAGAAAGAACCACTCTATTATTACTTTTGTTTCAGAGTTATAATAAGGTTCATCAAATTATCTAGTACCAAATACTTCAAAAGGAAAAAAGTGAAGATGCTCAACATGATTGAGCATAATCAAAGAGAGAAGATTCACAATCTAACCATGTGTAAGAGGGTCGAAAGAGAGACAAATTTATATAGGGATAATGCAAGGGATTTTTATGGGGTAATATAGGCCAACACAAGATGTCATAAAAAAAATTAACCAAGGTAGAGAAGCATGCTTGAAATAGAAACATAGCTATAAGATAAAGTGGAATTGAGGAGTTTGAATCATGTGCATGTGAGGTATTATGCCTAGGTTTCCACAAGGAAGGTGAAGGTCATGCCAAAGTTTACAAGCATAGAAGGAGAACATCTAAGACAACTGGTATCCACCTAGAAATGAATGGGAAGTGACCATTTGAACCATATATCACTTCATTGAAATTTTTTTTGAGAGAATTAAATGAGGTACTAGTAGCACAAAGATATGCATTTATGCATATAAGATAAGATATTTTCAAGGATTTTGTAGATTTATGTGGTTCCCAAGAAATTGAGGTACTTGTTCCATTAAGCCTACATTATTAATGGTATTTGACATGAGAAGGGTACAAAATGATCAATGAAAAACTTTATTAAGTTACAAAGTTTATGCTAACTTAAACTTAGAGCAAACCAAGAAAGAGGCCAGAGAGCCAAAGAGAAAGAGCTTTGTCATAATGATAATTTAGTTGATTTAGGTACCTAGAGTGAAAGGAAGTACATTGAGAAGGAGTGTATTCATAATGAAGCTAGTGTGAAGGGTTGAAAAGAGAGATTTACATGAAGAGCCAAGTAAAAATAATAAGTTATTACCTAGGATACCATTAATGGCTACCAAAGATCAAATTTGAGAGCAAAGTTATCGATACCATGATTATAGAAATCCCTGCCACCATTTGAGGATTTAGAAAACCACACCTCCCTAAATTCAATACAATTTGATTTAGAATGGTGAAGAAGAGGAAGGTAACAAGCTCCAAATTAGCATAGATAAAACCTAAGAGGGTGAAAATCATAGAGGAAATGATGGACACCAAGACCAAGGTACATCCAATCAAAGTTGTTAGTGTCACCAAGGTAGACATCGAGGTGCTAATAAAGATATCATACCAATACATGTAGTATCCTTCAAAATTTTAGGTAGTGGAAAGTTGGTCCTCATTTGTTCATAATTATTAGCTCAAAGATTATAACCATTAGATGTCAAGTCATTTTAGAGACTTGGCATAGGATTGGATGGTAGATATAGGGTGAAAGATTTTATAAGGTGATGCCTTATTTGATGTCTCAATTCGAGACAAGTTGATCGCTTCTAGTGTAACTTAGCTCTATGAGTTACCTCATTTAGAAAGTTAGAGGAACTTGTCTAATTCCTTCTCTCATGCATCTATGAGGACCACATATATTTTATAAGATGATTTATGAGGATCTCTACACAGATGATAAAAAGGATAACTAGGCTCCCTGATATCGATAGAAACATCCATCAATTGATGCATGATGTCAAATAAGTGGAACACATCATAAAGCTCCTCAACTACTAAGGGTGGTTTTACATACCTTATTATTGAGTGTGAGGACCCTTTCATGAGGATAGTGTTGTGATTCATGAGTTCAAATTTGTGTCCAAGCAATTGGTGGATAGATGTGTCAAAGATGTACCTCTATGTTTCATATCACATGGTACAGGGTGTATAATTACATATTACCAAGTTCATCTTAGAGGAGTTGATAAAGAATGCATTATAATGCCATAACACCAAGGGGACCTTCAAATGGTTTTTCATCTTCATCTTTATCATGATGGAGGAAATCAAGATCTTGAATTGGAATGAAGATAATCTCTAGGTCTTCCTAAAACACCAAGAATCCCCTATGTATAAGTATAAGGACTATACCTACCCCACTACTTTCAACCCCAAATACAAGATGTGCATAATGTACTAGTGAAAAATATATATTAAAGCCTTTGGATTAGAGTGGTACATTCCTTAAGGACTTCCCCAAAGCATGTTTAGGATGGTAACTTTTATCATAATGCAACACTACTACATCATGTGCTTGGTGTTAAAGGATGGAAATAGGTCAAGATGGTTAAATATCCCCTTTTCCTTCTCGATATATTACTTTAGGGATGTAATGCACTATATCTTTAATACATAGAAGATGGAAATTCTAGTTAAGGAACTAAATGTAGAAAGGCAAAGGGTGAGGCACAGGTTCCCTGCATGGATGGAAGAACTATGAAAGATGAAGAAGATGTCTCAAATTTCATAGACATCGATCCTAATCAAGAGGTAACCATCCTTGGCTTCATCCATAGACTTTAATATGAGATGAAACCATAGAATAAGGATTCTAGTGTCAGATCTAGCATCAAGTAGAGAAAAGACCCCCTAGTCCAGATCAGGGATGAAGAAACCCTAGTACTTGTCAAAAAGAAAAAGTCTCTAAATAAGAAGAAAGGGGAGACTTTAGAGGAAATATAAGAGTTACTCAAGCTAAATTTTTCTTAAAAATGAGAAGATTATCCTTCAATATCTACACCAAAGCATGTGTGATTCACATCAAAGACTTCTCCTAGTATAGGGAAAAATAAGAAGAAGAAGGCTCCTCTTGTGATGTGAAGGATAGTCTTGTCTAAGGAAGAGGATGAAGAGTATTTGGAGGAAGAAGGAGGTATGGGTACCTACATTATACCCAAGGATAAATATTCCTCATCAAGTGAATGAACCCCCTCTCCACCACCTCAAACTAAGCTAGAGAAACAATGGTAGAGATTGAAGAAACTTAGCTTCAATGAAGTCAAAAATAGAGGGTGAAAGAGATATGATAACAAAAAGAAGAGATGAATAAGGTAGGGGTGCCAAAATAAGTCATTAAAATGGTGGAGGCTAAAGAGAAAAGAAAAGAGGAGTATAAGGTACATAAGGGAGAAAGAAATAAGGAAGGAGAAATAGGAAAAGAACTTGAGGAAGCAACCCATTAAAGTGTGCCAATAGAAGAAGAAATATAGTGTTAGTGGAAGGACATGGGCCTTGATCATGGGCATATTGACATAGCACTAAGGTTTCACCACAAGTTTGAGGAAATGAAATCCAATGGCATGCCTTAAGCTAAGATTAATCAACTAAAGGCTAAGGAAATAATGGAAAGATAAAATAAATACACAACACAAATTACACAAAGGAAGGTTGAGAAAGAGAAAGACCAAAGAAAGGAGGTAGAGAAAAATGCCAAAGAGGAGAAGGCCAAGAGAAAGGAGAATAAAGAGAAAATATCCCAAGAGGAAAGGGAAAGAATGATAAAATAGAGAGAGGATAAGAAGGTTGCTATAATCATAGAACCAAGAAAGGAAGGAATGATAGAAAAGGCACCTAGCACCTCCACCAGAATAGTAAAATCTACAAAATAGGTATGTCCTAGCTCTAAAGGGGTGCCTAAAGATAAAGAAGGTGATACTGGCACCTCAAAGAAGCAAATAGAGATGAAGATAGATGCCCCATTAGGGTAAGAAGAGTAGCGTAATGGAAGCTCATGGAAAATAGCCTCTATGAGAACAAATGGATGAAGGGGAAACATCCTCTAAATAACCCCCATGATAAAAAAAACATGATAGAGATTTGGACATCAAAGAAAGAGGAGAAGAAAATATAGGGGAAAAGTCCATAGAAGAACCCCAAGAAGAAAAAGAAGAAGAAAGAGAAGGAGAAGAAGGAGAAGGCATTGGCATAATCACCAATGCTATCAAGGAAGAGGAGATAGGTGATAATGAGTAATATGAGCCAATAAATAGGTAAATAGTGCAGCAAGAGTTTAAGGAGGATGAGGACTTCTACATGATGGAGTGCATGCCACTAAAGATAGTCATGACCTTAATGCACCACTAAGTTTTTAGGGTGTTGGATTTCTACATGGACAAGCCCAAATTTGAGGTTCTGAAAAAATAAATTTGGAGCACAAAGAAGCTAAAGGAAGGTCATGAATACCAACTCCTCAATCCTCATGACATGAACCCCGTGTACTCATCTAATGCTTTGATCAAGATCGCCTCCATAATAGTATGCAAGAATTTCATCAATTATGTTTGCATATATATATGGAAGAATATAGAGGAAAAGGCTAAGAAAGAGCTTAAAGCAACAAATCTCAAGCTTCAACATCTATTTTAGTGCATAAAAGAGGTAGAGCAATCCTATTTCTATCTAATTTTCATTTTTTCTTAAGTGTGAAAAGAAGAAACTAGTTAAGAAGGGTGTGTAGAATAATATATATTAAATGCATGAATGTTGAATCTAGACTTTGTGATAACTCCTCTTTGGATAGGTAATAATTAATTTCAATTATAAATCACTACCATAAATTTGTTGTTTAGACAAGTAGTTGGGTGGATTGCCTAGCGTGAGATAGATCCTAGAATCAAAAGCTTTCTAGGAGGTTTTCAATCCACCTTATTTAAACACTTAAGTTGGTAAATGAAATTTAAAACATTTGAATAAAATTATAGAAAACTTAAACTAATAACAAAAAATAATATCAAATTAATTAAGAAAACTAAATTCTTTGCTTAGATGGCTAAAATAAAGCAACTAGTTTAAATAATGCTAATGCTAAAAACTGGCTAAAACAAATTTATGGTTTTTGGTTTGGATTGGTTTGATAAAGGTCTAAATAATTATTTGTTTGGGGTTGTTAAATTATTTTAATGGTGAATGGAAATGTGTTCAAGAAAACTAGAGGGATAAATGGTCTTAAAGAGGGCCAAGAAGGCAAAGGGGGAAATGGTCAAAATGAGGCCAAGAAGGCAAAGGGGTAAAAGGTGATAGAGAGGGTAAAAGTATATGGGTAAGAGGATAAATTACAAGAGGTGATGAAAGAATTAAGTGAAAAAATAAGGCCAAAGGGAAAGCAATAAAGAAATTAAGATAACTAAACAACAAGATTACATCAATGTTTAAAGATGTTTATTGATGAAGATTGGCATATTGAATATCTTTGATAATTTTGGTAGAGTTTCATTGCTTCATGATCTTTTACTCTAAGATTTGGATGACTTACAAAATTATAACCTCATCCAAATACCTAAAACAAGACTTTAATTACCAAAGACTAACTTGTCACTTAAACTTGGGTGAAGGAGAGGGGAGGTATTTATATCATTTGTTTTAAAGAATCATGTCAAAAGAGGAATTGTAGAAGTATGGCATCATTTTATATGTGGGTTCATAGATTATTAAAAAATGAGGTTGGTGGGATTCACACCTAGAGCATAAGTCTCCCATTTGGGTTGGTGTGTCTCCCACCTTACAAATGAATCCAATTTTGAATGGGAATCATGCACATGGGTTTAAATGAGACCAAAGACTTTTCACCACCCCATCTTGTCTTCATCCAAGAACTTAAAGAGATGGATCACAAAATATGGCACCATTTTCCATGTGGTGCCTAAATTAGTCAAGGATGAGGTTGGTGGGGATTCCCATTTGGGTTAAGAATAAAAAAATGGGTGCCCTTTGTCTTTAAAGAGGTAGGTATCTCATTTTGAAATATACTTTCATGTGTGAAGGAAAAATATTTATTTAATGATGTACCCTTAAGGGTAAATTCACCATATTTCAAGGGGGTCCTTGTGATGCTTAAATGAGGACATTAAGCATATTGGGAAAGAGTCACAGCTGGGGTATGATTCCCCACATCAAGCCACATCACTTCTAAGCCATGTCACTTACCATATCACCTTCCATGTCACTTACCATGTCACTTTCCATGTCACATGCCATGTCACTCATCATGTCACATGCCATGTCATCATGAATAGTGATAGTGGGTCCCATAGTTAATAGTGATAGTGAATAGTACTTTCAAATAGTGATTTTGTATAATATTATATGACTAGGATAATAGTGATTTGGTTGGGTTAAGAGGGTTTGTTAAGGGTTAAGAAGGTTTAGGGGGTCTTTAGGAGGGTCCTGAGGCATTTGGTCATTAAAAACTACAAGTGTGTAGTTTTCTAGTGTTTATATTTTTCCCATTTTTATTATATGGCTTTGAATTAACAAGATGCAAAACAAAAATAAATCATTTGGTCGAAGGTTAGGGTGCTTTGAGTATGGAAGGATGTGTTCCCCCTCAAACTAAAATTTGATAAGGAAAGGCCAAATTAGGTGTGGGTTTGATAAAAAATTGGTGGGAAGGCACTAGGTGGTGCCACAAGGTAGTTAGGCATGTGAAATGCCAATGGGTGTATAAAACATGACTAATTATGATAGTCAAGATTGTGCAAATACTAAAGCTACTAATGTTGGTAACAATAATTTTGGGTTCCATAAAGACAATAGAGGGTAATTGATCCATAGTGTTGGTCATAACTGATCAGGTCATTCCTATCAAGTCATCTAGATAAGGTCCATGTCATGTTTAGGTATCCAAGTGAGGAAGTGCTCCCACTAAACAACATAAGTGATTGAGTTTTGTACAAGGTAGTGTAGTGTTCAAATGGTCAACATTGGAAAAATGGGTTTGTGTGGTCAAATTACCACACAAACTCATTACAAAACATGTTAATGGTTAAGGTTAAAAGCAACCAAAATTAAGGTGGATGTGGTGAAATCATAGGTGGATTGGGTATGGGTTAGAAGGGGATGGCTAAGCTAACTTTAGATGTACTTGAAAAGTGGGTGTTGCCTACATAGTTCCATGGATAAGAATCCAAAAAGAATGCCAAGCCAAATGTAGTTCTTTTGAGGTGGGGAGTGTTGGTTAACCTGGTTGCCCCAATCTGATATCATGCAGTTAGGTCTGGTTGAAGGATGTTGGAGAAAGTGAAGCTCCAAAGGGTGGAAAATATGGGTATGAAATAGTTTTTTGATTGGTTTGGTAGAAATGGTGGATGAGATTACTTAGGATGCAATTAGATGATTGGTTGACTATGCCAAAGGAATTTGTAGCTATGGATAAGTAGGTTCAAGCATGAAATTTCTACCACCATTTTAAAGAAAATAAAAGGGAAAAATATGCTTTACCAAGCTTTATAAAATATGGCACTACTCAAATTATTGTGGTGATCCAATGGGTTCTTTCATCACCATCTAAATAAGTTGACATTATGCACAATCTACAATAATGCCATTAACATTCTATGGAAGGGTATTATTTAATTATTCAAGGAAGTAAAGTAGTAGAGTGGTTAAATGAGAAGTGGTAAATATTTGAACCCTTAACCCTTGAGCCAGTAGGGCCCCAAAATAATTAAGTGTTGATTTTTGAGGGAATTCATAGAAAGACTCTAGGGGTTTTTGGATTATGGAGCAAGGTGAATGATAATAATATTAATTAAATGAGAGATTAGGTAGTGGATTTCATGCATTAAAGTAAGGGCATGAGGACACAAGGAAGCAGACAAGGAGATGTATGTAGAAGTGGCACAACTGGTGACCATACTCTAAATAGGTGGAGGTTAATTTGGATAAAATAAGGGAGATCTAACAAGGGATGAGGTGAAGGCAGACCAAGAGATGGATGAAGAGAAAAAAACAAGGTCACAGATAAAGATGAATGTGGAGAAGGATGGAAAGAGCTAGGCATGGACACACACACACACACACACACACACACACACACACACACACACACACACACACACACACACACACACACAAAGAGAGGAAGGTTAGGAAGAATAAGTAATGTCATCAAGGGAGATGAAAAAATGAAATGAAACAAAGAAAAGAGAATAAAAATAAGAGGGAGAAGATAGGAGGTGGGGGATACACTAAAGAATGATAGATTAGAGAATTGAAAAGGATGAGGAGAGAAGTGTAACAATCATGAAGGGTAAGAGTAGGATGGGAAATATGGGAGACCATGAAGGGTTTGAAAATAAGTTTAAAAATAAACCAAGGAGAAAATAGTTTGGTGATGAAAATGAAAATAAGGCAATAAATGGAAAAAAGGAAATGGGAGGAAAAAGGAGTGAAATGAGGACACAAAAAGGATGACATGAAAGTGAAGAAGTAGGTGGTATCTTGACCAAGTAAGCATGGATGATGATAGGTAATGAAGCAAAGTATATGATGGTTTTGGAGATGATAACAGGATGGAAAATGGGAATGGGGTTAATAAAAACAAGGGGAAGCAAAGGATTGGTGAAGAAGAAGTTGAAGAGATAAGGTATGCATCAATTAGTTTGTTAGAAAAGGTTGACAAGCTAAAAAAGGGGTGAAGTGGTGAAAAAATAGAGGAACATAAGGAAAGGGCATGAGATGAAAATAAGGGATGAAGATCAAGGATGATAAGAACAAAAAGGAAGAATTGAAGCAGGGATACAAATCATGGATACTCACACAGATGCAAAAGATGAGTACCGAGATGGAAAGAAGAAAATGTGAATGCAAAAGGCAAAAGGAAAGAACTGAGAAGAAGGAAAGAGGAAATTATGTAAGGCTTCTCAAAGGATAAATACCTAGGTAGAAACTAGTTATGGAGGATAAAAAGAAGACAAAAAGGAAGAAAGGATGAAAAAAATCAAACAAGAAGAATTAAAAATGGGTATAGTGGGAATAGTGGTGAAATGGCAAAGTGGTGGTACACAAAGAAAAAGTAAAACAATAGAATAAATAGAAAGATTTTAAGATACACAATATGATGTGGAATTGGTGAGGAAAAGAGAATGATAAAGAGGGTATGACAAATAGCCAAGGGTTAGGGGAGATGATGAGGATGGTGAAAGAAGTTGAAGGGGATAAAGGACAAGGTTGATAATAAGTGGAGAGAGACCAAAAACATGAAAAGTGGGTGAGGGAGTGAGCTATGAAGTATGTGCAAGGAAAGGTGATGGGGAGGCTAGCAAGGCAGATTAGGTGTTAGTTTTATGGGAGATAAGAGGGGCCAATGAGGAATACTATCAACCTTTGTGTTAAAAGAGATTGACAAGATATAAAAGTGGTTCATAGAGATTGACAAGCTGAAGGGAGGGAAGTGGTGAGGATATAGGTAGAGAAGTGGAAGAATAGATTTTAGGTGATAAGGGAAAATGAAATAAAATATGTAGCTAAGATGACCTCAGTAACTGAGCGTTGCCTACATATTCCAAAAAGACCTTAAGCTGATGTAGTTATCCCAACAATTAGGGAAAAATAAGGAGGAAGTATTAGGTGATGTTAAAATACAAGGATGCTAGGAAAAATCTAAAGCTTCCCTGATATATGACACCCTAGGAAAGAGGGCATTTTTAGTAACAAAAATTAATGAGAATGAAAAGGGGAGGGTAATTAGTTGTTAGTGGCTGAACTACCCCTAGAAGTCAAGAAGTCCCCATATAGCTGATGGACATCAGGCCAATGTAGTTTAACAAGGGTTGGGTGAGTGGGGTTTAAATTAGATGCCCTAATTTGATGGACTACATGGGTTGGTTTGGGTGGATGGAGAAAATGTTGTAAAATAATAGTTTTGGGTTTTGATGAAGGTGACAGTGAAAGTGCATGGTGTAGATTGGTGGATAGTTATTATAATGATCCCACATTTAGTAGGATGAGAGACATAGATGGGTACAGTAAGATAAATAAGAAGGGAACACAATGCTAAGCACCATAAATTACATTCAATAGAGATAATCCATAGAAGAGGTGCCTTTGTGAGGAGGTTGTACCTTTTAAAATTATGAGAGGGTAGAATCTTGGAGAGAGCATCTACTACTATGAGCTGAGTTTTAAGAGGTGGGCTTCTATCAGGATCTACATAGTTGGTTTGGCCAAGGTTCATCACCATTATGAGTTGATTTTTAAGGGCAGTAGTGAAGTGATGACCTACAAAGAATTATTTGATGACTAAGTAGATTTTACAAGTAAGGAAGTTAGAAGTGTGGTGAGTGACAAAGGATGGACCTTGCCTGACCCAAGAGATACATGGGTAGGTTATAAAAATGGTGGCTATGTCTACATCCTCTATCCTAGTTCCTTGGAATTGATGACGTGGGGTTCTACTTAGAATATTTATTAGTATCAAGGAGCTACATATTCTAGGATATTAGTTATATAGTTAGAGAAGGTGATCATTCCCCTACCATAGATGAACTCTCAACTGGCACAAAAGAAAAGACTGTTGTGTTTGAGCAAGCACTACCAATGGTTGGGGTCTAACATTTAGAGCCTATGGTAGTGGGTTAGTAGTAATAAGATGGTAGAGGGGACATGAAGGTGAATTTAATGTTGTGAATTCATGGTGGCCTACTTTTTATGGAAGATTTGTTACATTGGCAAACATTTGGGAATTATCACCACTAGCAATAGTGGTAGTTGTGAAGGTGTGATCATTACAATGGCCCATGGTTAGAAGCCAATTTATGTCAACTAGGATAAAGGTGACAATGATGCAAATGACCACCAGGCCTATAAGTATTTCAAGATGACAAAGCAAGGAAAGATATCAGATGTGGATCGGATGATAAGGGTAACAAAAAGATATCATGATGGTGCATAATGGCTTTATCAAGATGACCAATTAGATCGAGGGTGAGGGGTCCATAAAAAAATGTAAGTAGACATGACCATTTAAAGTGGGAAGAATATTCAAGGGAATCAATGACATCATATGAACTTCCCAGTCAGTAGAATAGAGGATCATGTCAGAGAGAAAGAATGTTTAGGTATTGTATTTAAAGAATCATGATAAGGATGAATGTCTATCATTGAGTTATTTGGTTTTACAAGTCATAGAGAGTGTAGAGAACTACACAAGTTTGAAGATGACAAACAATGGAAATAATGGTGTAGATAATCAACAACCCCCATGACCTAAAATAATCAATATGGTGATTATGTGGATCTATCAGATACTAAAACATGTAATGGTGATAATGAAAGTACTATTAGATCAATAACAAGGTGAAAGGAATCCATAGCCTAAGCTTGAGCCTAAACTCTTATCTTCATAGTAGCGAAGGAGGCTATAATTTTACTACACAAGATGTAAGGCTAGAGAACATGATCATTGAGATATCTATTGAGGGAACCCTCACTATCTAAGGGCATATGCATTGAGGTAACAACTAGTAGTACCTTTGAAATAAAAACCACTAGAGAAAAGGGATGTAATGGCTATGATAGGAGAGTAGGGTGAAAGACCCAAATAAGAATCTGATTCTCATCTTGTGGAGATGAATTTGGGAGATGATAACAGAGTATACCCTTTACTTATTGTTGATATAGAGAATGCTATAGATGTTAGTTTAGGGAGTAATCAAGTAGAAGGATGGATGAACACAAATCCAGAGTCACTAGATAATTGATACAATGTTTATGTAATAAAATAATGTATGCATGTGATTTAGGCAATGTGTGTGTAATCTGATGACTATGTATGTGTCATGCAACTCCTCAAAACCTAAATAAAATATTACATAGTTTGTTGTAAACATGTATAAAATGAGTTGGATGTTACTAATCGAATGTTATCATGTTTAAGGTTATGTGGATACCTATGAATGTTATGGTTATGGTTATGGGTGATATGGTTATGGTTGTTTTTTTCTTGCTTAATGTAAAAATAATGATTATTATTGTTGCAACACTAGATGGTAATAGGCATGATGAGAAAATCAACCAAGCATAGTAAGATAAGAATAGGGAATGATTATTTGTTTTTGACAAAGACCAAAAATAGACCTGAAGTGGGATTAGCTTAATGAATATAATCCCTTCAAACGCTACACATGAATGGTCGTTAGTTTATAAAAAAAAATTCTTGATTATAGGGTGTCAAGTAAGCTCTAAATCCCTTGATTTATAGATAGTCTAAAGGGAAGATGGGTGATAGGTGGTGTGAAGGGTAATGAGTGATATATATGATAACCTCATGTGAATTAGTTTTCCCCTTCTATAGGTAACCTAAGAATGGTAACAAACAAGTCCATGTCATATGCTAGATGTAGACTGATCAATTTAGGTGGTATAAATGTGAAAACCAATTGTGGCTTCCAACTTATTATGCTACTTGAGAGCTGATTATGGCTTTATAATTTGTTGTGATAGTGGGTATTTTGATTTATTACTATATATGAGAAGTTGATCAATGCAAGAAGCTTCCAAGGAATTGCTCTACTTTTGACAAAATTAACTTAGCCATCCTTCAAGGGAGTGATTTAAGCTTATTAGATTTGTTTAATATTCTTGATAGCTATCCTTCAAGGGAATAGTCTACCTTACATTTGGCAATTTTTATTTTATTTTTGGGTAGCTATCCTTCGAGGGAATAGTCTAAAATGCTTAAGATAGTGACCCAAGTAGTATTTTGGTATCCAAATGGTTTCTAGATGTAATTTTTTTATACATGAATAAGTATAATTAGGTTCATAGTGTCAGGAATCTAGAACAACAAACATGCTCTGATCCCACTTGTCAGGATGCGAAACCGGAAGCATACAATTGATTACCAAAATACTAAGCAACTATAATATGCGGAAATAACTAGATTCACCAAGTAACTAGAATTCAGAATAACACAGCATATGAGAGACAATACACAACTTGTATTAACACTTTATACAGAAAAGAATACAATAAAGAAGATGCCACTTCTTCTCCACCACCTTACAGAGGTTTCCCACACCTCAAGTGAATAGTACTTCTTCTCCCCAAAGCTCTCCCTCTCATAGGTCCCAACACCCAACTCAAATACAGAGTTGGTGTTCACCTCCCGTGCTCCACGCACAACACAAGTGCTCCACGCACTCCAAAAGCACTCCACGTGCTCCACAAGTACTCAAAGTACTTCAAGTAGATCTCCCATGAACCTGCAATAACCTACAATTCAACAGACCATACTTATGGAAGGAACTCCCTTGCCTTCCTCTTAGCTCTATCCGAGTACACACCTGTACTCCAAGTAGATCCTGCCTGATACTACTCCTGTTGTGTTGCTGTTTATATGACCTTGCACACCTGCAAATCAAACAACGGTTCTGATCACCTGTGAACCTCGACCTTGCACACACATACACCTGCAGATCAATGATCTTACTTACCATGTAGATCTCCTATATAGGCCATGCAACTGTGACCAAGATCCTACACTCCTGAAGAACCCAGCTGGCTCTCCAATCCAGCACCAACACACCTGGTACTGAGGCACTAGGAGGAACGCACCATTGCTCTACCTCACACACAGAAGGAGCTTATAATTATGCTCTCTTACTCCCTAGCACACTTTTCCAATACAACCATGATTATATTATATAGATCTCATCCAAACAATAATTAGACATCTAATTACAATAATTAGATCTGCAGCTCTCAGTCTAAAGTTAGATCTCTTCATGCAAACACTTGGTTCGTTAGCTAACTGCCCGTAAATAGCTCGTAGTCAAACCACACAGGCGACCGACATCGGTCCCTGTCTACCTGGAGGTGACCGACGTCGGCTGATATATGACCGATGTCGGTTGCTTCCCTTTGCTATCCTGCCGACGTCGGCTGATCAGACCGACCCCAACTTCTCTGCAACTCAGCAACCTTCAGCAACCTCCTCTCCTGTTTGCATCAGTGAAGCTTTTAGCTCCACAATCCTAACAATCTCCCACTTGGAGATAAACAGCTGCACTGTACCTATACCTGTACCCCGTCTAATCTATTTCTTGGTTTGTATCCCTCTTCAAGCTCCCACCTGAAGACAACACACCACACAACCTGTGATGTACCACATGTCATCTGAGTACCTGCCACAACTGAACCTACAACACCATGTAGTGAAGTCCTGACCCTGCATAGCAACACCTGCTGCCGGTCCCTCTCAGAAACCTGAGAACCCACTTCCCCGAATTGGCTCCTAACTCTGACAGCTCCCACTACATGGGAATACTCAGGTCTATGCCAGACCTCATGTGATTTCGGACACTGTACCTGTCCAGCCCTTAGTGTGCTCCAGTTCTGCATCCCAAACCTCGCCAACACCTGATTCACATCAGCTCCCACTCGAGACAAAATCAGCCTGTGATCTCCATGCCTCCCATGTCAAAGAATTCTGCTGCTCCAAACTCCTCATGACATGCCACTGAACTAATCTTACCCTTAGCTCAGCAAAACCCTGTATGTACACCCCTGCTAGCTAGCATACTATCCACATACAACAACAGAATGATGTTGCAATCATCATCCCCCTGGTAAGTCAAACCATAGTAATTACCTGACACTGACTAAAGCCATGCTTCATCCTCCACCTATCAAAACCTGTACCACTGTCTTGCAGCTACCTCAAGACCATATGCCTGGTCTTCCGTCTCACGTATCCGTTCTCTCTATTCTTCTACTAAGGCATCCATTCGTCTCTGTGCTTTCATCCAGCTGGCAAACCTACCAAAACACCCATCTGGTTCTGCTCCAAGGAATCACATCCTCATCCATGCCAAGCTCACACCTGTTTCCTGGATCCTTCCTGCTATACAATCAGCAACAAGTATGAAGAAGAGGAACACAAATTTGAGGGCCTACTTATGCCTTCAGTCCTCCGTATGGGTGTTTGAGACTCCTTGACAACATGATGTCCACCCAAAATTTGTTACAGTGACCGACCTCGGTCACTCCACAGTCTGCATCCGACCGACATCGGTTCTCATGCGTCTGTACCTAACTACCAACCTGCCAGCGCTGGTGTCCCTGTTGTCGACGTCGGTCCTCCTGACCGACATCAGTCTTACATACTGCCGACGTCGGTCCCTTGACTGACGTCGGTCTTACTCTGCCTGACATCGTCGGCTTCGGTCTGCACATGATCGACATCGGCACCTGTCTGTTCGACGCCGGTTCCTCCTGACCGACATCGGTGTCTGTGTTCGCCTGTGAGTGATGACTTTTTACCCGTGAGCTCTTTTGGATCAATCTCCATGTCCAAACTGCCCTGCTCAGATGTATCCAGCCTCATCCACTGAACTCTGTCTGTCATCTCCTCCAAGAACACCAAGGCTTTCCAATTCTTAAGCCTGTCAAATATATCTGTCTTCCACTTAAGAACATGCATCTCCTTCCTGCTCATGTGACCAAGCCTACGAAGCCACGTCTTTGCAATAGAAGAAGAATCAGTAATATAAACAAGTAGATAAAGTATACCTATTTTCTTACCACCAGCTAATTCAAGTGCTACCACTGTGAGAGTTCTTGTGCATCTCTCATCACCCAATCTTTCTGAAGAAATTAGCCATATCTCCAAACCTAGGACCTGCATGACCTTCATCAACACCTGTGTGTTGGCTGCCTGCAATTTCAGCTTCACTTCCCCTTTGCCAATTCTTTGGCAAGGCTTACCAGCTCCTCTACCTGGGGCTGCATGGAAAGAGGCAACTGAATCTTTTATCCAAAATTTAAATTTATCCAAGAAACCTGCAAATACATCCTGTGCAACAACACCTGCTACATCTGTATCTTCAATTTCTTCATGCTGATCTGTTACCAACCAACAATGTTCTTTTACCTGCTCTTTCTTTCCATCGGACCGTGAGTAACCATCTGTGCTTTTCAACTCCTCCATTCTTAGCTTACTTTGATCTGCCGTTGCTCTACTCCCACTCAATCAGAAACCCCTGAGAGTGCCCTGTAACCAAACACAACTTGCTTCCTGCAACCTTAGCTCTGATACCACTTGTCAGGAATCTAGAACAACAAACATGCTCTGATCCCACTTGTCAGGATGTGAAACTGGAAGCATACAATTGATTACCAAAATACCAAGCAACTATAATATGCAAAAATAACCAGATTCACCAAGTAACTAGAATTCAAAATAACACAGCATATGAGAGACAATACACAACTTGTATTAACACTTTATACAGAAAAGAATACAATAAAGAAGATGCCACTTCTTCTCCACCACCTTACAGAGGTTTCCCACACCTCAAGTGAATAGTACTTCTCCCCAAAGCTCTCCCTCTCATAGGTCCCAACACCCAACTCAAATATAGAGTTGGTGTTCACCTCCCGTGCTCTACGCACAACACAAGTGCTCCACGCACTCCATAAGCACTCCACGTGCTCCACAAGTACTCAAAGTACTTCAAGTAGATCTCCCATGAACCTGCAATAACCTACAATTCAACAGACCATACTTATGGAAGGAACTCCCTTGCCTTCCTCTTAGCTCTATCCGAGTACACACCTGTACTCCAAGTAGATCCTGCCTGATACTGCTCCCTGTTGTGTTGCTGTCTATATGACCTTGCACACCTACAAATCAAACAACGGTTCTACTCACCTGTGAACCTCAACCTTTCACACACATACACCTGCAGATCAATGATCTTACTTACCATGTAGATCTCCTATATAGGCCATGCAACTGTGACCAAGATCCTACACTCCTGAAGAACCCAGCTGGCTCTCCAATCCAGCACCAACACACCTGGTTCTGAGGCACTAGGAGGAACGCACCATTGCTCTACCTCACCCACAAAAGGAGCTTATAATTATGCTCTCTTACTCCCTAGCACACTTTTCCAATACAACCATGAGTCTATTATATAGATCTCATCCAAACAATAATTAGACATCTAATTACAATAATTAGATCCGTAGCTCTCAGTCTAAAGTTAGATCTCTTCATGCAAGCACTTGGTTCGTTAGCTAACTGCCCGTAAATAGCTCGCAGTCGAACCACACAGGTGACCGACGTCGGTCCCTGTCTGCCTAGAGGTGACCGACGTCGGCCGATATATGACCGACGTCGGTTGCTTCCCTTTGTTATCCTGCCGACGTCGGTTGATCAGACCGACCCCAACTTCTCTGCAACTCAGTAACCTTCAGCAACCTCCTCTCCTGTTTGCATCAGTGAAGCTTTTAGCTCCACAATCCTAACACATAGGTTTGATTTTATAAGGGAAAAACTTTAACACAAGGTCAATGATATGTGAAAGGGTGTGGTTTTGATAGACAATGACCATGGGATTCCATCTTGTTAGAGATGAAAAGTATCTATGTGAACCATGCTATGGATAGATTCATGGTACTCACATTTAGGATTAGGATATGACTATTATGGTTAATCACATGGTTCTATGTTGTAACCAATTGTCCTAAAAAAGAGATAAGAAATATGGGTGAAGGTTAAAATATTGTAACCAAGGGATGATGTTAAATTAGATAAAAGGAGTGAGCTTGATCCTTCTTTAATATAAAAATAGACATATATGCAAAGCATTAAGGGGCTCAATTTTTGTTTTGCCTTCAAAAAAGGATAAATGATAAGCTTTGATCCATACCTATGGGTAATAATGTAGGGTCTAAACTAACTAAAAGCAAACTTGCCTCATTTACTCTTTTTCATGTTGGCCATGTGTTGGTTTTCCTTTAGGATGAGGTCTCTTATATTTAATTCCCATTGTTTGAGGTGCTTATTAAAATCATGTTTGATATGATCTTGATAGATATGAAGGTGGGTGAGGGATATTAAATGACACTCATCAAGTAGCTCTAGTTGAGATAAATAGTGCTGACAAAAATCTTCCTAAAAAATAAGCTCTTGTAAAGATATGTGAAGTGAGGGGATTTGGACTTAAAGAGGCAAGATTTACTCTATTTTTAATACTAAAAAAAAAAGGGGTAGCACCTATAGAGGTTTCAATTCTATTATGATAGGCCCATAAAGTGAATGGGATGTGCAAGTGCCAATCCTGACCTAAAGCCCTGATGGCTTTAGTGAGCATTTTATTAAAGATTTTATTAGAGGATTTTTCTTGTCCATTTGCTTATGGATGGTAAGGTGAGGAAAATCTTAACTCGATGCCAAATACATCATATAGCCCTTGGACCTACTCATTTGTAAAATAATTACCATTATCAGTGATGATTTTATGAGGAACACCAAAGTGGTAGATGATATGATGGTTGATAAATTTAATAATCTTCTCCACTTTGGTCGATATAAGATGGATAACTTCCATCCACTTGATGAAATATTTAGTGGATATGATGATGGATCTATGCAATTTTAAATATTGGGGCTTAATTTCTTCAATGAGATTGATCACCCATTAAGAGAAAGGCCAAAAGTCTTAGATACCTGGAGGTTATTGGTTAGCATGTGATGTAAATTAGCATGTTGTTGACATTTTACATAACTTTTTACATAATCACAATAGTATTTGTTGAGGGTGGGCCAATAGTATCCAAGGTGAAGGATACATTTAGCAACTACTACGATTCTAAAGTGTCCCCCATAGATTCCATCTTGTGTTTCCTTAATGGCATGGGAAGCTTCATGGTTGTGTAGGCAATAAAGAAGGAGACTGTTAAAACCACATTTATAAAGTATTCCCCCTAGGATGGTGTAACAAGAGGTACTCTGAATAAATTATCTTCATGCATTCCTAGAGAGGTTAGGAGGAATGATGCCTAGGCTAAGGTAGTTAATAGTTTGGTCATACTAAATGTCGAGTGAGGATTACTCTACACTAAAAATGGTAGGGAGATCAGATTGGTTATAGGAGGAAGTGGTAAAATGATGAATGGTGACAAGGATTTTAGAATTGTAAAGCTGAGAAGGGGTCTGAGAAGCAAGGCAAGCCATCATATCTATGAATTTGTTAGTAGATTGAGGAATATATTAGATCAGGTAATGTTCGAATGATGTTAAGAGGTTGTCAACTAAAATTGTATATTTTTTCAAGACATCATTCTTACATTGATAGGATCCATTAACCTAGTTGACCACAAGTTGGGAATCACCAAAGACATGGATTGTCATAATTCCTGAGGCTAGATTAGTTTGGAGACCTATCACTAGGGCTTCATACTAAGCCATATTATTGGTACATTCAAAGTCAAATTTGAAGGAAAGAGGAAGGGGTTCACCGTCAAGAGGAAGAAGGATAAATTTAGCACTCCCTCTTTGTTGGAACTTTGAGCCATCAAATAACATGGTCATTTGGTAGGTTATGCCATCCTCTTGAAAATGAGTTATAATGGCTTCATATGGAAAGGCAAGAGGAGGTGGTTGGTTATTTGTTAAAGGAGCTTCAGCTAATTGGTCACCAATGAACTACCATTTAATCAACTTTTGTTGGATAAATTCAAGGCCAAATTTAGGTAGGAGCATGAGCCACTTATCCATACACTAATTTTGGTTGGTTTAGAGTGCATGTATTTGAACAAGTTAGTATTAGTGATTATATAAGTTTTATGGTTAAGAAGGTAGTGGTGGAGTTTAGTGGCCATAAATATCAATGCTAAGTAGAGCTTCTTGATATGTGTATACTGAGTCTTATATTCTACAAGCATGCAACTAATGTAGTATACATCTTGATCTTTATGTTGTTCATCTCAGTGAGCCAACATTGCCCCTAGAGAATGGTCAGTGGAATAGATATATAGGTAAAAGGGGTGCTCATCATTAGGAGGGGTAAGGATAGGTGGTGATAAAAGGTACTATTTGAGAGAATCAAAGGCCTTTTGACAATCACCATTCCATTTGAAAGAGATATCTTTCTTCAAAAGGTGATGGAAAGGTTGGCACCAGTCTAAAAGTTAGGAAATGAAATGATGAATGGATTGAAGCTTTGGCTAAAGGATATAGAGCTACTTAAGGTTGATTAGAGGAGGCATGTCCAAAATTTCTCTAACTTTAGAAGGTTATACTTTGATTCCATGAATATAGATAATAAATCTAAAGAACAATCAAGATTTGATTATAACCTAAAAATCCATCCATGAGAGATAACATCTCGTGGTCGACTGTGAGATCAACAAGCTGGTCAATGCTAGGTAGAATAAAGTCATCCTTAGGGAAGGAGAGGTTAAGGTAATGAAATTCCACACAAATTTGGAGACCCAACAACAAATAAATTAAGATAACTAAACAACAAGATTACCTCAATTCTTGAAGATGTTTGTTGATGAAGATTGGCTTGTTAAAGATCTTTGATGATTTTGCCAGAGTTTCATTACTTCATTCTCTTTTCCTCTAATATGTGGATAAATTTCAAAATTATAACCTCCTTCAAATACCTAAAACAATATGTTAATGACCAAAAACTAACTTTCCACTTAACCTTGGGTGAAGGAGAGGGGAGGTATATTATAGCATTTGTTGTGAAGAATCATGAAAAAAGATGAATAGTAGAAGTATGGCACTATTTTCCATGTGGATTAATGAATTAGTCAAAAATTAGGTTGGTGGGATTCCAACCTTAATCATAAATCTCCCATTTGGGTTGGTGTGTCTCCCACCTTACACATGAATCTAATTTTGAATGGGAATCATGCCCATGGGTTTAAATGAGACTAAAGACTTTTCACCACCCATTCTTGTCTTCATTCAAGCACTTAAATATATGGCTCACCAAATGTGGCACCACTTTCTATGTGCTTCATAAATTATTCAATGATGAATTGGGTGGGGATTCCCATTTGGGTTGGTGAGTCTATCATTTGGGTTAAGAAGTCAAAAATGGGTGCCCTTTGTCTTTAAAGAGGTAAGTATCTCATTTTGAAGGATAATTTCATGTTTGAAGGAAAAATATATGTTTAGTGATGGCCCCTTAAGGGTAAATTCACCATATTTCAAGGTGGGCCTTGTGATGCTTAAATGAGGTCATTAAGCATAGTGGGAAAGGGTTGCATGTGGGGTATAATGCCCCACATCAAGCCACATCACTTCTAAGCCATGTCACTTGCCATATCACCTTCCATGTCACTTTCCATGTCAAATTCCATGTCAATTTCTATGTCACATTCCATGTCACATGCCAAGTCATCATGAATAGTGATAGTGGGTCCCATAGTCAATAGTGATAGTGAATAGTAATTTTGAATAGTACTTTCAAATAGTGATTTTTAATAATATTATATGACTAGGATAATAATTATTTGGTTGGGTTAAGAGGGGTTTGTTAAGGGTTAAGAAGGTTTAGGGGGTCTTTAGGGGGTACCAAGGTATTTAGTCATCAAAAACTACAAGTGTGCAGTTTTCTAGTGTCTACACATCCTTCTTGGATGGTGTGGATACCTCAAAGATGAAGGAAGTGGACTGATTCTATGTTTATGGAGAAAATACTCCATAAGATAAGGCCAGTGCTTGAGGATAATAATACCCCTATAAGGCCTTGTGAGGAGAGTTACACAAAAATTTGGATGTGGTAGAAGACCTCTTTACCAAAATTGAAGAAGGCGTAGAGGAAGCTGATGCTATATTTTTCAAATTTTCCAACAACACAAATATAAGTTATGCACTCCTTAAGAAGGCAAAGGAGGAAAAATATTCTTTGTTTCAACACTACATAATAAGAAGGACTAAGCACATTCAAGTAAGGGAAAAGGTCAAATCCTTATGTGCATAATTAAAGACTTTGGAGTAAGACTTGGAGGTGGTCTTCCACACCTTCCAAACAAAGGAAAATGAGTAGGGGAGATCTTGGATGGTGGGGTAAATTTCATAAAAGAAAGGCTTGAAGCCTTCAGAAAAGAACTAGAAATCACATACATGCTTACCCTTGAGGCTGCATCCACTGAAGTAGATGGTGTCATTGAACAAATTAAGGATGTTATTCAAGGTTTTGAGAATTTTAAGGTAGATTTAGAGCATGTTAATCTCAATTTTTGTGCACCTAAGGCACTAAAAGACTAGTCTAGGGTGGACTAGTAATTTTGTATGGGGTAATGTTGGGCCCCCTTTTGTTCTAACTATGTCGACCATGCCAACTAGACTTATCTCATCACGAGGAAAATTTTGATGTTTTTTATCCCTTTTATATATTTTATCACTATATATAGGAGTTCTTGAGGATCCCATGCCATCTGGAAGGCAATTTCATGGTGTTGACCTTTAAAAGACATCCCTGCCAAAACTTAATCATGGTAGCTTGAGAAGCATAAATGCTAGAAGAGTGGAGCATGTGAGATAATAGCCCCCATAGTGATATCTCAGAATACATCATGTGCTCATCCAACCTGGGTAGTGTAGTGGATTTTATGGACTCATAATAACTCATCACTTAACATGCACCCATTTGACCTAGTAAGGAGATGCCTAGTTGCCTATAAAACAAGGCTTACATTTGAAGATCAAAAAGAGGTGACTAAGGAAGTAAATCTATAGAAAAATAGAGAGCCACCATTATTATTTCTTGGTCTTCATAATATATATTAGGCATTTGAAGGTATAACCCAAGTTCACCCATGAGCCTCTGGGCATGAGTAGCATAGGGAAGAGCATATGCTCTATTTTATATCTTGAACTTTATATGTTAAACTATGAGATTAATGAAGAATGTTATTGGAATATTAATGTGTTTATTCTTGTAATATATATAACATAATGTTATGTTATTACTTAGTTTTATTTATCAATAATATAGTTCTTTACTTGAAGGTATTGTGATATGGAGGTTTATACCTAGTCACTAATGGCATCCTTGTGACATATAGTGACTTCAACATACCTAAATTAGAATAAGTGCTAGAACCTTAATGCATTAAAAATCTAAGTTCCATACCTAGAACACTACCTTGAAGGATGAGAATTGAACCCAAGCCATCCTCTCAACCTATCTAAGTGACCAAATGACCTTATACTAGATATTCCCATAGCTTACACCATTGAGAGCTTGATCTAGCTAAAGATGAAATTGCACCTTAAGACTTATTTCCTTGAAAAAGCTTACACCTAATGAACTTCCCATAAATATCCTAGGAATGGAAAGCTATTTTAACCCATCTTTCCCATGAATAAGTCTATGTTAACCCCAAGTTGTGCCATGTTTCAACTAGCCCAACATAGGCTTGATCCCTTTGTTGTTTCACTTTGAGTGAGTGTACAAAGATTTCACCTTGTGTGAAATTGATGCCACTGTAATAGTGTGTTAAATTTTGTGTGTTAGACTTTACTATTCTCGTGCCTAGCTCCATCATGTCTAGATCTAAATTGGTTTGATAACTAAGCACATGACTAAGCACAAAAGCTAACCTAGTGAACTTGTCTACAACACTATGCTAGGTCAACCCAATTGACCGTATACTATTTTTTACTTTATCTATTTGTCAATATAATTTCTTATTTCTCTAATTTTGTATTTTTTTCATCTCTCTTCAATCATAATGAAGTCTCCTATCAGAATATTATTGGATAGATTGAATTGGTTTAGATACTATATGGGATGTTCATTTTTTCCTCTCTTTTCTTCCTAAGAAAACCATCACTCTTGGGGCACCTCTCCTCATCCTTCATCTATGAATTGTAACATGGTGTAAATAATACCTCAAGATGAATTTGATAGATCTGATCCTTTCTTTACTCACTGAGATACTTCTCATCTTTAAAATATTCAAATTAATGTGGGAGTGATTGATATAATTTTAATCAACAACCCTACTAATAACCCATCTTCTAATAATCCTCCCCCTAATACCAATTTAGGAAATGCCCCTACCAACACCAACCCACCTCCTAATACAAATCAAATTTTATCCCAAGTCATCCAACAAATGAACATTATGCAAATTTTTAACAACCATCAAATTATGCAACTTTAAAAACATTTAATCAATGTGGCTAATCAACCTCCAACTCTCCATCCTCAAGCTAATCCCAATTTCATTCCTCCACCTCTTAGGGATGCCTCATGCAATGTTATTCCTCAACCCATAATGAATATAAAAATGCTTCAAACCATTCAAAATGATCATTTATCCCCCTTTATTTTGTCCATTTATATTGTTAATATATCTCTAACTATCAAATATGATGGGACTAAAGACCCTACCTCATTTATTAAAGCCTTTGGAAACCTTTACGAAGAGTGGATCCAAACTAATACCTTTGTCACAACTAAACTCTTAGTTAAGACTTTTACCAATGATGTATTAGAATGGTATAATAAACTAACCCAACATTCTATTTGGAAACTTGAAGATTTAGTTAATCCTTTAGTTAAATATTTTCAACATAATTATCTTCCTAAAAATTGTCTTAACCACTTCATCAATGCAAGCAATCTCCAACTAAATCAGATCATGAATTTATCAAAAGATGGAAATATTTAACCTATAAAGTTGACCATAACATTTTGAATAATAAATTATTCAAACTCTTTATCACACCTTTGACTCCCACTCTCCAATATAAGGTTCAAACCTTTGTTCCCCAAACACTTAATGAAGCTTTTGATCAAGGTAAACATCACAACTTTATTATGAAGCAATTCAAACCTAATCCAAAACTTCTTAAAGGATCTTTCCAAACATCTAATGATATCACTATTAGTTCTCCACATACCAAAATAGGAGTTGCTAAAACTTATGTTCCTTTACCTTCTCACACACCTCTTTTAGTTCATAAAATGAAACAATTTTTACCACCCTCAAAACCTTTCATCCATCCCAATGCTCCTCCTAAGTGGTATGATCCCATTCTATTTTTTGGTTCCATGCCGACATTGGGAATTATCATGAATATTTTATAGGTTTTGCTAATTTTTTTGTCTCTTATGTGCTTGGTGATTCATTCAACCATGAATCTATGATAAATCTTCATCATCAAGAGTACACTACCACCTCTCAAAAATTACAAACTTATAAATATTCTACCTCTAACAATAAAAATCCTCTTCAAATAATCAATAAACTTCTAAGGATGCTTGTGTCATTGAGACTAATTATGGCCAATACTTTAAAAATTCTTAATATGTCAACACTACTAAGGTCGACTATCATCACAAACTAGTTCATAAAGATCCTATTACCAAGCCTCAAAATTCATTTTTAGAATAACAATTGCTTAAAGATACCACCAATACCACTAATCCTAATTTGGAATCACCTAAGGAACAACTTCATCCTTTTGATCTACTAACCACATATATTCCTCCAAAATCTAATTTCCCTCCCAAACCTCATGCTAGTTCTTATAAATCTCATTGAAACTTTATTGAAGAACTTAAATCTATTCCTTGTAAGATTTCACTTATGGATTTGGTTCATACTTCACCCTATCATCATTAATTCCTTATGCAACAACTTCAAGAAATTGAAGATCCTTATTCTATAGATGAAGAACCATCTTCTATCAAATCCCAACCTACCAACATAAATACCATTGAAAATATGTGTCCCTCTTCCAAACCCTCTATTAAATTCCTTGAAGAGGATATGATCAATGATGAGATTATTTTTTATGTTGATGATCCACCACTCTTTATAAAACTAACCATTAATACCACTCTTATCCAAAAAGTTGTAGTTGATGAAGGCTCTGATATTAATGTGACATCTTTATGGCTTATACAACAACTTGGTTATAACAAGGATCATCTCAAGAAAACTCATCCTACTTGTCATGGTTTTGATAATATCAATAAAAAACCACTTGGTTTTATTTGGATTCCATTAACCATTGGACCTAAAATAGTTCAAACCAATCTTATGGTCATTGATCTTCTTTTATCATATAACATACTCCTTGGTCATCCATAGACTCAATGAATGAAGGCCATTACTTCTTGTTGTAATCAATATATTAAATTATTACATAATATAAAATGATATAAGAATGAAGTTGATCCCAACCCATGGAGCATTCAACTTCCCAATCCTAAATCATAATATCATATTCTTACCATTCCTAAAATTAATAGTCCTCCTTTACCCAAGTTCATCAACATGTATCCTAATTTACAGGTTACTCTCATGGATTTTAATGATGATGAGCCCAATGATTTGCAACATACTTTCAATACTACTAAATTACCTCCCTACATTTTACAATGGCTTCCTCCTCTCTTACCAAGAGACTGTATTGTTCCTCTCATGGATGAGATTACTAATTTTTCCCCTCCATGCAATACTCAAGAGCCTTCCCTATCAGAATATGCATTAAATTTTAATGATTTTTGAGAGGCCAAATTATTTAAATATCCTCTCATCATGTCTCCTCATACATTTAGTAATGTCAAGATTTCACCCTCCAAAACTCCCCTGATTCTCAAACATGTACAATTTCTCCAACATATGATGACAACTCTATCATGGCCCAAGCTCAATATAGAGACTTGGATTTCCATCATTATTAGAAAATATTAGCCCAAATTCATGTTTTTAATTATGATATTCATACCATTTATGTGGATCATACCTTATATCCTAAGGGCCATGTGCCTCCTACCAATCTTCCTCTTATCAATACTCTTTGGGTGGTAGAACAAATTATGCCTTTCAAATCTTCAGAGGTACCTACACCTACTTTACCACATTTAGATCCAATCATTATATCTAATCCTTTTCCCATTACCAAATCCACCAACACACCAATATCTTCTACTTCATCTACTTTTACTCCCAAAATTACACTTGATTCTAAGGTAACTAATGTTCATCCAATATGTTCTATGTCTGATCACCATGGAAATCAAATTTTAGATCTTGAATTAGATGTCAATTATTATGGTTCTCTTCCTAATTTTCCTAGTGATGAAGCTATTCTTGAGTTAATTTATGCTCAAGAACCTCAACTTCCTTAGCAGCATCATAAACTTGAAATTTTTAAAACTATAACTCCTTGCTTTAACAACTTTGTTGTTAGCATCGATCCCAAAACAAATCCAATTTTTGCCTTACCCAATGCACCACACCAATTTCAAGATAGTAATACCATGCTTATCAAACAAACCACTCACATTAAATATGTTACACTATCTTATCCTTGACCAATTAATGTCTCTCATGATCTCTCACTTACTAAACATGATAATTTTAGCTTATTATTTGATAAGTATTTTGAGGCTTTCACTTGGTCCTATGAGGGCATGCCTAACATTGACCTAATAATTATGGTGTATAAAATCATTACATATCTTGATTCCAAGCTTGTATATTGAAAATAAAGAAAATTTCTTCTTGAAGTTTCAACTTTATGTCATAAGTAAATCATTAAATTACTTGATGTTAAATTTATCAAACCAATGGATTATTCTAAATGGGTTTCCAACATTATCCCCATCCATAAGAAGGTCACTATGGTCATTCAAATTTTTATTGATTTTTGCAATCTTAATCTTATTTATTCCAAGGACAACATCCCTTTACCTTCAATATATACCATTGTTGATTGCACATCTGGTTATGAAATATTATTTCTTATGGATGGCTTCTCAAGGTACAATCAGATTCATATTGCTCCTAAGGACCAACATAAGACAATATTTACCATAGAATGGGGAACCTATTGCTATTTCAAAATTCCCTTTGGCATTAAAATTATAGACCACTTACCAATAAGAAATGACTCACATTTTTCATGATCTCATTCACAAAATTGTTCAAACCTATGTGGATGATCTCATTGCTAAATCCAAACATTATAAAAATCATTTTTCTAGTCTCGCTATCATCTTTGATCATCTCCTTAATATAAAGTTAGATTTAATCATTATAAATTTGTCTTTGGAGTCACATCTAAAAATTTGTTAGGATTCTTAGTCTCTCTCCATGGCATCGATGTTGAACCTGCTAAGATTAATGCCATAGTCAACATGCCCATTCCTAGATCTATTCCCAACATTCATACTTATTTAGGCAAACTTGGGACAATTAGATGATTTATCCCCAAAATGGCTTATCACATCCACTCTATCCATTCCCTTCTCAAGAAAGGTACTACTTTATAATGGATGGATCCATGCCAAAAAGCCTTTGATAGTATGAAAGAGTATTTGTTTCACCCACCTACACTTCATCCTCCTTGCAATGATAAACCCTTAATCTATATACTTCTTCCAAACCTATTTTGTTTGGGTTAATGTTTGCCCAACGTGATGATATGGGAAGAGAGTATGTTATCAACTACATTAGTCAAGGCCTTATCAGTAATGAGACATTTTATACCAAAGTCAAACATGATTACCTTGCTATCTATTTCACAGCTAAAAAGATTCATCATTACATTTTTTACCAGACTAATTATTTCATGATTCATTCTAACCCCATTCATCATTTATTCTCCAAAGCCTTTCCTTCTAGAGATAGAATTGGCAAATGGACGGTCCTATTTATGGAATTTGATCTCTACATATTCACTCAAAAAGTTATTAAAGGGCAAGTCACAGCTGATCAACTTATCATAGATCTTATTCCAACCATTTATTCCTTCAAGATGATCTTCTAGATGATAATATACTTTACATTGAAGTTATTAATCAAGCTATCTCTCTCAAATATTACTTTCATATCTTTACCACCGATCTTAAATCCAATCAACTTGATGAATCTTCCACTCCCTCTATTACTACTAAACCAAAAGTAGTTATCAAAGAGCATCCTAAAATTAATATTTACTTGCATGAGGATACTTATACCCTTCACTTTTATGGTGTTAAATGACTTCAAGGAGCTAGGGCAGGTTACATTCTCATGAATCCTCTTATCAAGGTCATTCCTTTATCTTTTTACTTCACCTTTGATGTCACCAATAATATGGCTAAATACGAAGCTCTTATCTTAGGCATGAGAGTTTTATTTAATTTATACATTCAATACCTTCATGCTTTGGGTGATTATCAACTTATTTTCTATCAAGTTAGTGGTGATTATCAATGTAAAATTCAGAACCTTATTACCTATCATCAAATTACAACCACTCTTGCTAATAATTTTACCTCTTTCACTATTTATCCTATTCCTAAGGATCAAAACTCCATTACTAATTCTCTTGCCTCATCAACATCTCTCTTTCATCCTCACCAATTCCTTTTCAATCCTACTTTTATTATAGAAATAAGAAAATCCCCAACTTCAACTTAACCACTAGATTCACTTATTTTCTATATCGAGGCTATTACCATTCACCAAAGCTCATGGTACCAAGATATCATTCAATTTTTAGAACACCAAACTTATCCTCTTAATTTACATTATTGTGAAAATACATGAATTCATTAACAAGATTTTAAATATGTATTTCAACACAACATCCTTTACTATCACAATGTTGAAGGTACCTTACTTTGTTGTGTTATGAAAGATGAGTTCCCTCATCTTCTTGAACAAGTACATGGGGGAATTTGTGGTGGTTATTGTAGTGGATATGCTACATCATGAAAATTCCTATATATTGGTTACTTTTGCCTTACTCTTGAAAAGGATGAAATCAAATATGCTAAAAAGTGTAATCTTTGTCAACTTCATGATGGTCTAATTAATTCACCTCCATCCAAACTTAAAACTATCAAATATCCTTGTCCATTTTCCATATGTGGATTGGATCTCATTGGTAAAATTCCTCACTCCCATGATGGACATGTCTTTATCATCACTACTACCAAATATTTTACCAAATGGGTTGAATCTATGCCCTTTTTTAATGTCACTAGTCCTACCATTTCCAAATTTATTCTTAATCAAATCATTTTCTACTTTGGCATTACCCATACCATCATTTATAAAAATGGTGGTAACTTTAAAAATAAATATTTTAAACAACTTTGTAATAAATTCAAAATCAATCACAAATTTTCCATGCCTTATCATCCACAATGCAATGACCAAACCAAGGCAACTAATAAAATTATCAACAAAATCCTTCAAAATATAATTCATGAAATCCATAAAGGTTGGCATATTCATCTTTATCTTTCACTTTAGGCTTATTGGATTATCATGCATACTACCATTGGGGTGACATCATTTTTTCTAGTTTATGGTTCTGATTTGGTCCTTTCTTTAGAAGTCAAGCTTCCTTCTCTTTGTATATTTATTCATGGTATTATTCCTAATGAATAATTAAGTGAAGATTAAAATCATGCCCTTGATCTTCATGATGAATGTCATTTTTATGCTTTACAACATAACCATCAATACAAGGCTTGCATTTCCAAACAACATAACAAATGTGTTAAAATACACACTTTTAATGTTGGTGATTGATTTAACCTTTTTGGGAATAATTAGGGTTTTTATTCCTATTTAGTTAAAATTCTGAGTAAATTAAATTAGTCAATAATTATTCCATAATTAATTTAATAATTTTTTAATTCTGATTATTGTTTATACTTTCTAAAAATAGTAAGTAAATAGAGAGAAATATAACTTAGCTTAGAACTATACTAATCTGACTGAGAAAAAGGTTGATATTGATTGTACAAGATTGGGATAGTATCAAGAACTAGATCTAGTTTTCATTTAGTGAAAGGATAGGAGTGTTAAAAATAAGATACTTCAAGGTCTAGTGCTATAGTCCTTTTCCCATTGCTATTCTCCAAACTAGTCACAAAGGTCTAAGCTTTTTGGGTTATATATGCCACTTTTGTATGACCTATTTGTGAAATTTCAAAGCTTAACTCTTAATAGAGCTCCTTGTAGAGCTGATTTATCTTTTATCCTACATCTCTAATAAGCTTGAATGGTACTTTGAGAAAAGAAGGTAGGTTAGTGTGTGTAAGATGCACTGGATTTAAATTACACCTCATTTGTGGGCATGTTAACTATATACTAATAATCCAGATAGGGATCAAGCCATATGTAGTTCTCCCATTGAAAGTGTTTAGTGTAATTGTGATATGAGGATACAAGAAATGTTAAAACTAGGTGTGCTTGAGGTGTCTATGGGACGGTATTAAGGATTTAAATAATATTTTAAGTGTATTGGTTAGTTATATGCAGAGAATAGGGAAGATTTACTTGAGTAGTCTTGCTTGTATTCTTGCTTGTATTCTTTCTTGCTTAGTGAAATTTTCCAACCCTTTCCAAATGATCTTTGAATGGGCTTATATAAGGATCCATTGGTCATGGGTTAAATGCAATTTCACTAGGCCAACATAATGAAGAGGAGGAATTTAGGAAAAATAATAATCTAGGCTCAAAATGTGATGGATAAATGCACTAAAAAGGGGACACCCTAGGGTCCAGTGAAATATTCCAAGTTGGGAACTATTGTCTTGAGGCTACGAGACCTGGGGGATGAAATAATCATGGAAAAGGGTCCCAACTAAGTTGGAATGATTTCTTGAAATCCTACAAATGACTAGTAATTAGTGAAAAGGTGCCTAAAAGGGTCATGAGAGCAAGCAAGAGGAAACTATGGGTTGGGTATCATTAGCCACACTCAAGTTACCAATTTTTATATTTTATATGACTAGATTTCCCTCCCCTTTATTCTAGTGATGTATAAAAGTGAAATAATTAGATAAAGGAAAAATATAAAGTGTACCTAAACTTACCTGTAAGGTTGAAGCTCATGAATTTGTTGTGATGTTGGGTGTGCATAGAGAGAGCACACTATGAAGTATGAATTTGTAGGATAAATAAAGAGTAGATCAGTTCTTACTAGATACATTATATCTAAAATAATAATGTACAAAGTTGGGTAAGATAGAGAAGAGGATAAATGAGTGAATACACCTCATCGAGTATGAGAACCAATACAAAACCTATTGTGATGCTAAGTGATGTTGTATTATACTGACTAATGCTAGAAGGTGTTGTACTAAGAGTAATATTGTGAATGGAGTTAAGTTCTTAATTCCCTAAGAGTGGATCAAGAATGTAAAAGTTGGTCCTTTTGCTCCATCATTTCATATTAATTTAAGTTATATGATCACACATGTGTTAATCGATATTTGGACTATATGTTTAATCACTATAAATAGGTGGCTTAAGAATACAAAAGCTAACTAGTCCTTTGGATCCATTATTGCCTCATGAAGTGAAGCTATAAATTGATATCGATATGAAATGTGTCGAATGAGATGGATCCTGAATCCCATAAATGCTTTGTAATCTGGTAATGTTGGCATAGATATCCAAATGTATGTTAGAAACTAAACCACTCTTGACCACTCTGAATGCTGGAGATTAGGCTTGTATGAAAGCCACTCTAAAACTTGAAACTAGTCTTATATGGAATCCACTCAAGAACTTGGGAAATAAATAATGTGGAGATTATTCTTGTATGAAAGCCACTCTAAAATGATGCCAACCACTTACAAATGGAATAAGGCATGCAACTACTAAGAATGCCTAGGCAATGCTAAAATTAGAAATAAAAGAAAACAAATGTGTCATGCACATTGCCCCCAATCACAGGTGTCTAAAACATGGATTCTAATCTAGAATTTATACCAACTGTCATATCTAAAACTATAAGTGAGAGCCATCATGATGTGCATGATTCCCCCTATATCTAGATTCTTTGAGTAAAAGTGTATTGAAAACTATTGATTTTGAACTAGTCTAAGTATGTAAAAATATAATAAACCTACTTTTTGTCTGCTTTTAGAAAATCTATATTTTCTACTATTTGGATAGGAGCATCAAAAATAGGACACCCTAGTGTTTGATGCTATTGTCCATGTTTGGTGCTATTATCCTTTACTAAAATTGAAAATTGTGCTAGAATCACCACTATTTTTTTGATTTCTTCTGCTTGGTTTGACCTCTAATTATTGTTATGAGTTGTTCTAGAAGCTAGATTTTGACTGTAAGGATATCTAATCTTTGAGACAAAAACCTTGTTTATTTCCCCCTCTTTTGAGGGTAGGAATGAAGACATTATAATGACTACCCTTAGAATAAAGAGCCCTATAAGTGTGTTATGATGTAAAGATGCATGATATAGTAATGATAATTGACAAGATATCTCAAGATATAGCATGGTTTGTATTGAGAGATTGCTAGATCAATATGGGTATGCCTAGATAGATATAACAATGTAATAGCATGTGTAATGTATTGAATTAGAACTAGAAGTTTGGTTAGTTTTTAGTTGTTAGTTGGTAAGGAGAGATGGAGTATGATGTCTATCATAGCATCCAAGATAGCAAGATAATGCATGATGTGTATCATGGCATTACAAACAATGAGAAGCAAATAAGCAAAAAGCGCACAAGGCAAGAAGCAAGAGGTGTACAAAGGTGGTTAAGGGTCCAATAAAATAAGGGACATGAGCACATGTCACTAAAAATGGAAGGTAAGCATATAAGTCATGGTCAAATGCCACATACACATATAATTTAAATAAGCAAGGTTGTTGTGGAAGCCGCAATCCCACAGAAGAGTATAGGCAAAAGACATTGGAAAATGTCATAATTCACACATATGAATAGAAGAAAAGGACATTGGAAAATGTCATAAGGCACATATAGGAGACAATTAGGAACTGAGAAATATAATAATATCTATCTATGAAAAGTAAGAAAGGAAGCATGTAATAACTAGAAATACAATCATGATCTAACTAATCAAAGCAAGAATGTGAAGGTATGCAATACATGTTAGTACAAAACTAGGAATATGCTAAGATATACATAAGTTTTATATACTAGTGGAATATTGATGGATTAATCTATCTAAGCTAGTAAGTAACATACATCAACATGATAACTAGAGTGTATGGTATAGGAATGACATAACGTAGATGGTGCAGTCATGTAAAAGATGCCCCTAGTGGGTATATATATCGAATTATGTCTCAAATGTAGAAGTAGGATGCCCCTTCAATGGGTAGAGTGAATCTATCAAGGATCTAGATGTCACTACACACATTCAAATAAGATCAAGTGAAGCATGGAAATGTAGATAAATCAACAAACAATAGTATAGAATAGCCGATGTAAGTCTAACATAGTAGTAACAATGTAAAGCATGGATGAGGCATAAAATTGAAATGTTTTGGTGTTTTTAAATTATTTTCATGTTTTTGTATCTTTAGAATATTTGAATGTTTTTGAATTTTTATATAAGCTATGTATAATCAATTATAATAAACTATGTACAGGTAAGTGGGGAAAGGATGATACTAACTGATGAGTCTCATAGGAGACCCCCTATCATGGTGTCTATATCAAACAAAGGAATCATGCATGATTTTGAAGCATGAGGAAATGACTATGAATATGACTCTGAATATTTCTATTCATTGTTGGTATCTTGGAAATCATAATAACATGTATTGTTCCACTCATCATTATCATCTTAATTTTGAACCAATGGAATGCTAGTTTTGAATTTTGTTGTATCTGAATATTTTCCTTTGATAAATTATGTATATAAATTATTTTTCTTAGGTTGTTCAATAAATCCCAAATCTTGGTGACAAACATTATCAACTGATAGAATAGGAGTAGTGATGCCTTGAGCCTACTTTCCCAACCCTTGACCTTGATAATCAAACTATTGTATATATTTTTGACCAAACCCATATTGCTTTGAAAGTTGAACCCATATTAAAATCTAATTTTCTAATGTTGTAATTTTTTTATGTAATAACTAATTTTGTGTTTGTAAATTTGAAATTAACTTATTCATACTATTAATTTTATCCCTTAGAGTCTCACAAGTGCAAACCCTAGTTGATTTCGATTGAACATGTAAGCACATATATTAAATAAATCTTGAAGAAGCTCTAGGCTGAATGTATGCATTAGGAACAATAGTATAGGTTGCCTCACGTTTTTTAGGAGTGATAGCATGGACCTAGTTATAGGGAAAATAGATATCACCCTCTTGGGGGAGAGGAGGAGAAGGAATGTCTTTCATGTGCATAAGATATGACATTGAAACTTGATAGGTGGTAATTAGCTTATGTAAAAACCATGTAGCCAAGGAGTTAGATAGATCTAGGTAGAAACCATGTAAATGGGATGAAATACATGTAAGTGGAGTTATAATTTATATATAAATATGATTATAGAGAATATTCCACATTAGAGATAGCAAACAAGGGATAAAGAGCCTGGAATGGTGCACTAATGCATAAATAACCTTTACATGTGCTATGATATGTCTAATATGTGTAGTAAGATGAGCTTGAAAATTTTTCCATATGAGAGATAAAAATCAAAGGGCAGAGAGCATGAAATGGTGCATTAATGCATAAAGATCTTTGACTTATAATATAATATTTCTAACATGTTTAGCAAAATAGAGTTGGAAATTATTCTACATGAAAGAGAGAGAGAGAGAGAGAGTATGCAAAATAAATATTAAAATATTGTGAATTTTTAGCACTTAATTTTGTAATATCATACCTTATTATAAAAATTGAGCATGAAATGCAAATAATGAATCTTTGTACTAACATATGATAAACTTCATCATTCATGTACATGATGGGACCAACGATGGTCTCCTTATTTTTTGCAAGAAATGCAAGAAATATTTGTAAATAAGTGAGATCCATTTTTGTTTTTGATGTGAAACATAAGTTTAGATGTAAAGTGATATCTCAAGAAGAAATTATTATTTTAAAAATTACTATGAAAATTTGAAATTTAAAGTGAATTTCTGAGCTAAGTATGCAAGTAAAAAATTAGAAATTTATTAGAAAACTAGTGATTTAAAGGGACCTAGTATATGCAACTAGGGTTTTGAAAAATAAAATATTTTTGAGAATTACTATTAATTTATTAATTTTGAATGGATTTTTTAATTTAAATATGCTAGAATTTTTTTAAAAAATGATTGGAAAATTATTGAAAATTTACTGGGACATAGTATGGTCAACTAGGGTTTGAAAGAAAAATTATTTTATAAATTACTACAAAATTTTAAAATTTAATGATAATTTTTTATTTTATTATGTAGGTAAAAAATTAATATATATATATATATATGAAAAATTAGTAGTAAATTTACCCTAGGGTTTCTAGGATTTTTATGAGTAAACGAAGTAAGTCAATTTCACCAAATGATTTAACCTTTTTGAGAATAATTGGAGTTTTTATTCTTATTTAGTTAAAAGTCTAAGTAAAGTAAATTAGTCAATAATTTGGGTTTATAGGATTGTTAATTTTGATTTTTTTTTAGACTTTATAAAAATAGTAAGTAAATAGAGAGAAATATAACTTAGCTTAGAACTATGTTAATATAACTGAGATGAAGTCTGATATTGACTGTATAGGACTAGGATAGTATCATAAACTTTGATCTATCTTTAATTTGATGAAATGTTAGGATCACTCAAAATAGGACACTTAAAGGTCTAGTGTTATAGTCTTGTTACTGTCATTATTGTCCAAACTGGTCACAGAGGTCTAACCTTTCTAGGTTCTATCCACCACTTCTATATGACCATGCCTATGAAATTTTGAAGCTGAACTCAAAATAGAGCTTCTTTTAGAGCTGATTTATCTTCGATCCTAATTCTCTAATAAGGTTGAAAGGAATTTGAGAAAAGAGGGGGGTTAGTGTGTGTAAGATAAACTAGACGTGCTTCACACCCTTTATGTGGGCACACTACCTGCATACCAATACTCTAAAAAGGGATCAAGCCATATGTAGTTCTACCTTTGAAAATCTTAATGAAATTGTGATATGAGGATGTAATTAATGATAAAACTAGGTGTGCTTGAGGTGGCTAGGGGCTAGTGTAAGGATTTGAATAAGCTTGTAGTGTATTGGTTTGTTATATATGAAGAATAGGGAAGATTTACTTGAATAGTCTTGCTTGTATTATTTCTTGCTTAGTGATATTTTCCAGCCCTTTCCAAATGATCTTTGAATGGGATTATATAGGGATCTATTGGTTATGGGTTAAATTCAACCATATTAGGCTGACACAATGAAGAGGAAGAATTAGTTAAAAATGGTAATCTCGGCTCAAAATGCGATTAGATAGGAGCACCAAAAAGGGGATACCCTAGGGTCCAGTGCTATAGTCCAAGTTGGGTGCTATTTTATTGAGGGTGCAAGACCTAGGAGGGATGGAATAAGCATGGAAAAAAGGTCTCATCTAAGCTAGAATGAGTTGTAGAAAGCCTATAGATGGCTGATAATCAGTGAACAGGTACCTAGAATGGTCATGAGAGAAAGCAAGAGGGTACCAATTTTTTCATTTTATATGATTATAATTATCTTATCCTTAAATTATACTACACTCATGAGAAATAAGGTAAATATACCCAAAATTAGTAGGGCCCATATTTAGTTAAATACATTCTTGGTCTAAGCATGAAGGCCATGTTTTCAAATATCCCACCAACACTCAATTCCTTAAAAATTAATTTGACTAAAAATTTATTTATTCTTGTCATACTTTCTATCTACATCTATCTAACACTTTTTGTAGGTTACTTAAACATGGATCTCTCCCTCTACAGCAAGTTTCCTTTTTTTCACAAACCTTTAGTCCTCCCTTTTGGTCTTTTGGTTTCTTGATGTACCATAATCTTCTTTTCTTCTTTTATTTTATATTTTGACACCCCTTGGGTTTTTATTTTATGATTTTCTTTGTAAAACCGCATATAGGACCTGTTGTTCCTGACAAAACCACCATCTTAATTTTCTCACTTTTTGCTTGCCACTTTTATTTTAGCACCCCTTATATTTTTCTTTTATGATTTACTTTGTAAGACCATGGATAAGACCCATCATCCTTCACAAAATTACCATCTTTTTTCTTTATATATTTTTTATTTTATGAAGTTGCAATGTAAGACTATGGATAGGACATGGCCTTCCTCATAAAATTACCACCTTTTTATGTTCCTGATCTTTGTTCTCAACTTTAGTTTTTTTCTTCTTTTGCTAGATGAAATCTGCATAATAATTTTTGTTAGCATGTTTTCCTCCATTTACCTCATTCTCATGATAGGGAATCAGAATTTACTACCATTGTATCCATTTTTCTTTTTTGTCATATTTTTTATGATTTGAAGTAATTCAAATTGTTCCAAATGTCACTCATTTTGATTTCCCCTTTCTTTCACTCCACATTGGATAAAACAAGGTAGAATTCAAGATAGCACTTTTATTTCACCTACATTTATGAGACTCTTAGACCCCATGCTCTTTGAAGTCCTCTCTCTTAGCAACTGAGTCCCAAGTATTCAAATTAAATTCATATTTAGCACCCACATTTGGTATTCCAAATTTGTATGGAGGAAGAATCAAAAAAGCCATCAAGAAAGTTAAAAGCCAAATAATTTTAAATAAAAGGAAATGATATATCTAAAAGGCAACATACAAATCTCAATATTAAAAATCACACCAAAATTATGTGATTACAAACATATCTCCTATCTCTAATCAAATCTCAAACTCCACAGTTAGCCTCACATAGATCTAAGGTCATTTTGGGTATGGTAGGTTATTATATTAGAATAGGGGAATTAAAAAACTCTATGGTGTTACCTACTTTTTCATGAAAGTACCCAATATTAGTATTAGACTAACAACTCTATAAGGGGTCCTAAGGAACAGGGAACAAATTATGGGGAGGTATGTCTATTTTACTCTTCATGCATATAGCCTTCATGAGATGATCTATATACTTCTTTTTTTTGACCTACTACTTATGTAGCTGAGATAAGTTCTTCATAGTCCTTAAGGTTGATAGTCCTCTTATTCTGACAAACCTAATTTTAGTATTTTGACTTCAATAAAGAGTTCCTCTACCTTAGTTTTTCCTTCATTTTCCCCTCCACCCATTTCATTTCCCTCATTGACAAGCAAATTATGATTCCAAGTATGTTTTCCCTTCTTCTTTAATTCCTTCTTCACCTCTTAAAAAAAAACATGCTAACACTACATTGTTTCAGTTTTATCTATCCTTAGAGTAAAACATGTTTGAATAACTATGGATTATTTCTTTCTTTTTCACCATGATTTACATTCCTAGACTTACTTTACTTTCCTTTTATCAATTGTCATAATTTTAATATCATGTTTTTATGGACACTTGAATTCATATCCTTTTCCATTATTGAGTGAGGTTGGCTTGTTACCTCTCACTCATTAATGTTATTTTCCCTTTTATGCACCTTTTTCCATTATTGAGTGAGATGTGGATTGTTATTGCTCACTCATCAATATTGTTTTACCATTTTGTTTTTATCTTTTACCATTGATTTGTTTTATTGCCATCCTTTTTGACATGTATCCTTGGTTTGACTTGGTGAGTTTGCCTTTCTTACTTAAGGATAGCTTGTTTGATTTTTTTAATCTTTAGTAGACTTAGATTTTTGAATACCTGATTTACTCTTATTATTTCACTTGATCATTTGGTCTAACCTAGCACCTATCACCCCAACTTTCTAAATTTCCCAGGTACATTCCATCCTCATAGCACTAGCTATCTTAGCTTTTCTTTCATTTATTTAATTTTGCTCTTTAGTTTTGTATTCTTGGGTTTGTTGAAAGTAGTCTCTATGCCCTACACAATCAAAAATAACAACACAATAGACAATCATCCCATGATAAAGGTAATTCAAGGTATGCATCACATTTAATTTTTAGTTATTTACTTTTTAGTCATCTAATTTCAATTATTTTTTCTTTAAAATACTATAATTTTTTTTAGCATTAACATTTTGTGTCTTTTTGTTCTTTCTCGAAGCACCATCCCTTGTTGTACCTTAGTGATACATGATGAGATTCAAGTGGAGCATATGTATACACATAATATTTTCAAATTTTATCAAATACTAATTTTTTACATCTTACAAGAACCCATCGAGACTCAATTTGTCTAAGTGCATGCCCTAAGGGGTGCACTGGGAAAGGGGTGGGTAGACCTTTTGTGCTTCATAGGATTTTTATCACTTATTACCACATTATTACCAATCAAACCAGCTATTAAAACCACTACCTAATCTATTACTCCTCCCTTACACACTCCTCTAATAGTTTTCCTATTTGTATCCTCATTTTCTTTCCTTAATTCCCTTTTGGATAGTTGGCTATACTAGGTCAACTAGGTTGACCTTGTATAGTCTAGGGGTATTTTTCACTTTTTGGGTTTGTTAGACTTTTGGCTGACCTAAATCAAATTTAGTGAATTATCTCCAAAAACATATAGGTTAGACTAGGTTAAACCTATACAAACAAAAAATTTAAGATTATTTAGGGCAAGATCCACCTATAAATATAATATCATTTCATCATTATTTCAATATGAAATCAAGAGTTATTATTCACTCATGTTTCTTCACAATTTGTTCTTCCACCATTCTACTTGAGGAGTCTTAACTTATGGTTTATACTTGGAGAATATAGTATTATGGATAAGTCTTGGATTCTTTGGCCTTTCTTAGTGATCCTTACAAACCACAAAAATCTCTTATGAATCCCCTTGGGCCAAGGGAGAGATTGAGTCTCAATGGGTTCACATTTAGGTAAGTATATTCTAACTTTTTTCTCCTCTCTTTAGTAGATAGAATTAGAATAAGTGTTGGCTCAAATAATATTATTCTTCATATTCCATGTATTAGGGTCTTCCTCATACTTAGCTTAATTGAGATTCTCCTATACATGTTTTGATTGCTTCACTAACCCTTGATATTGTGCCATAAGCTTTGGTGTTTACTAGATTAGATTTAATTTTTTATTTATTTAAATAGGTGAATATTAAACCTAGGACTCTTTTAAGGTTTTTTCATGATTGTGTTAGATTCTAGGCTTTGGAACCCTTCCTATCATGGTGTATTTTAACAAGTGATCCCCTAATCAAGTCTAATATATCCCCATATTGGTTATGCTCTAGCTTAACAAATGTATTCCCAATCGGAAGTGTAGGTATGCTCTATCTTCTCTAAGCTATGATCAATTTATAAACATGATGCATTTTTTATTGCATAAACATTGACTTGATGTTTGAAACTTTAGATTTCCCTAGCCAAGAGGATAATGAAATAGAATAGGTCATCAATGAGCTACATGATTTCTAATAGTTCTAAAGGAGCAATTTCACTCTTAGGAATAAAACACGATAAAAACCTCTTACCACATCCACTCCTCCATCAATGGTATAACCCCTCATGATCACAAGGCTCAAAATGATCTTCCACCTCTAAAGGCTAATAATCCTAAGGTACATGAAGAGATCTAGACTTTCACTAGTAAGATTGGGTATAACATCATAGAGACCATGAAGAAGATCAAGGTAAAGATTACTTTGTATAAGTTTCCTAGATCACTAAGTAAAGATATATCCTCTTAAAGTCCCTCATAGAGAATCCAACCCAACTAAAACATAAGTTTATGCACAATAATGTGGTCATTCACAAAAACAAAACTAAATTTCCCCCTTTCTTGCTCATAGTTTAACTATTTGGGAAGAACCTACATAACTATTTAATCAAATAAGGAGCATCAACTAATGTGATGCCCATGAGAATTTTTGATAAATTATGGTTGGTCCTTATTAATTGAGATAATGTGTTATTCAAGCTAGATAAATCTGAGGTTAAGGTATTTAGTGAACTTTTAAATGTGCAGATGCAACTATAAGCTGAACTTAGTGTCGTATAGTTCATATATATTCAAGTAGTGGACATCCCAAAAGCCTATGAGATGTTATTGACTAGAGACTAGTCAAATACCTTGAACACATACATGGATACCAACTTATCACATATGTGGTTATCTTTGAAAGGTGTAGCCAATAAAATTTGTGTTAAAAAATAACCTAGGATGAAACATATTATCACATAATATAATGTAGTCAATGAAAGGATAAACCTATTATCTTATGACATAGGCATCTACACTTTATCCATAAAATATGTTTAAAACCAAGCTAAAAAAGACCCTAAATTATTAGTTTTATGGTCCTTGTACTTAGATGATGCCCATTCTAAGTATGGTTATAGGGAAAAAAATATTTTGATTGACCCACTAGGGAAATGACATTTGGTTGATTGTAGGTTCAAGTTCTCTTACACTAAAAACCTAGAAGAGTATGAAGCTTTGATCTTAGTTATTTATTTTGTGTTTAAACATAGGGTCAAAGAACTAAAATTATTTATGGATTTTGAACTAGTAATGAACCAAATCAAGATCAAATTCTAATGTAAGTTAACCTATTTGAAGAAGTGTAAACATAGGGAATGGGATATGATATAAATGTTTTATACTTTCAAATTCATCCCCATTCCTAGAGAATAAAATTAGGTGGTTGATTCATTAGCAACTACTACTGCAAATCTAACACCCCTAGATGACACAAGATTACATGATTTTTTTTAAGCTAATCTCATGTCCCTTAGTCCCAAAAAACATTATAAACTTTGATTTATTCAAGGATGACCAACATATGTTGTAATTTCTCAATAATACTCAAGTTTTTGAATCCTAAGTCATCAATGAGGTTGAAAGGGATAATTTGAGAGATGTAGACTATGATTTAGATGGTATTATGAACCTAAAAAATCTAGTTCTAAAGGGAATGATATCCTTGGAGTGGATATTCAACCTTTAAAGGTCTACCTACAAACCTGAAAGACTAATACACCTAGATCAAAGGTCCAAAAATATCAATCTAGGGTCAGTAGGCCACCCTTGAGATGTTCATATTGGCCCACATTACACCCATGATGAGATTGAATAGTTCAAAAATTTATTGCTACAGTACCAATATGTCATCACCTAGACCTATGAATACCTTAAGGTATTCAAATAAAATGTGATCATGAATACCATCTCCCTCAAGCAAAACTAAAAACCTTTTAGATAGAGGTGATGACATATGAACCCAATTCTAGATCCACTTATTCACAAGGAAGTTCACAAGATCTTCTTAGCCATGATTATATTACTAATCCATCACCCTTCTTGGGTAGCTAAATTAGTTCCCATATTCAAGAAGAATGGGGAAATCAGAGTATGTGTATGTTTTATAAATCTAAACTAGGTTTTTCACAAAGATAACTACTCTTTTCCCTCCATTGATGAAGTAATTTAGATGGTAAGTGTTGTCTTAATTTGCACCTAGGGGGGAATTTCTTCAATCTCCCTCTAACTAAGCCACAAAATAGGAACAACCTCAAGATGTGCATGTCCTATGGTGAATGACTAACAGTAGATTCACAATCAGATATACTTTTTGTTAATTAAAATAAAAGAGAGTTACCATAGACCTGTATCTTCTATTTTTATATATTTTTCAACCCAAGAATGTAAACTTGATAGGATGACATCACTATACGTGCACACTTAATCCATCTAATTTGACATTCTACTAATTATAGTCTAAGATGTTGGAAATTATGCAAGAAATGAAAATTTGAATTGAACAATCATTTAAAATCATGAATCAAATAATTACACTACTTTATATTTAAAATATTCCTTAAAATAATCACATACAAAACTAAAAATCACACAATTGTAAATTAAATACTCAACACATAAATGAAATAAGTAACATGCTTAGTTAATTGATGGGCCAGATTGTTGCTACAAGACTTCCAAACAAGGCCCTCTTGACTCAATATTAAATTATTCATCTTAAAATAATAAAATTGAATCATAAGTACTTACTCATATTAATCAAATGTAGCAAAGAATTTCTATAATAAAATTACAATAACTATCTTACAAAATATGCTTCTGCTACTTCTTTCTCTCCCAAGCTTCTCCATTTTTATAGGAGAGATAGGTTCCTTATTTGGAGATCAAAAAATATAGGAGTTTGAAACCAAATAAAAAAATGTAATAATTTTTAAATATATTGTTACAAAAACTATGCATAAAACAAAATAATATATATGAATAATCCATAAGAAGGACTTGATTTGAGAGAATCACTCCATCCTATTTTTATGGCATTATTCTTGATCCAAAAATCATGGAAGATATTCTTTCTCCAAGTTTATAACTTTTTTCAAACCTTTAAAACTATTTTTTACATCTAACTAAATCAATTTAAAGTGGTTATATGATGACAGTTGGGTATTACCTCAAATTTTCACTTATAGTCGTGGCCACAGGATGCATATAATTAGTTGCTACAGGATACTTTCAAGAGCCATAACTTTTACATATGGACTCAAAATGAGATGTCATACTTTTTTAAGTGTATAATGTTTCAAGGGGAATCTGAAATGAAATAATATTCAATATTATAAAACTCCTTGATATTATTTTTATTGATATTTGCAAACCGGTATGCTCTAAGAAATCTAGGTAGTTGTTGCATGATGTCCAAACATGATGACTATTGAATAACATGCATTCTTCCTTCAAAATTAGTAACACCAAATATAATTAATAATAAATCATACTATTTCATTTATAAATAATCATTTCTTAAACCATAACAATGAATATATGTATCATAAACTCATATTGTGCTAATATAGATAATTATGGATGGAATGGTATTATGGGTATATAAAATGGTGGATTATACAATGGATAAAGACTGAATATATAGTAATATTAGTACCATTTATTGGACTTATCACACCCCCAAACTTAACCAATTTCACATCCCTTATGCAATAAAATAAGGTAAGTTTAAATTAGGAAGGTATGTAGTATGTATAATGATTGTAATCACAGAGCATGCATTCTTGTTTGTCCTTATGGATAGACATAGCAACTTGAAATCATTTAGGATTATGTGTATTTGAAATTAAATTATTTTCAATACATTTGTTAGTCTAATATGATGAAAAACCATGGGATTTGAATTAGGCAATTTTTATTTTATTTTATTTATTATTATTATTATTATTATTATTATTATTATTATTATTATTATTATTATTATTATTATTTTATGCTTCATAATTGTTAAACCTCCCAAAAATATTAATGATTAATATTATAGCTTATTCATAGATCACTATGAATATTCATGTGAACATCATGATTAGAGGGTTATGTGATAATCATGTGAAGTTGTAATAACTATAAATATTATTTATATTTGTTTGCATCAGACCTCATAAAATCACTCCCCCTGACTCTCTTATTGATGACATGTAAGCCTAGGGACATAGATGCAAATATATGGACCATTATCCCGCCAGCTAAAGGTAGAAACTTGTACTCAAGTGGAAGATCCCCCAAATAAGTGTGGAAGATGGTACTATATAGATTATGTGATTCAACCAAAGTAAATTTGGGTGATGGAATGGTGAGGAACATGACATGGAGGAATGAAGTGGGATATGGACTATATAATGTATAAAGATAAGTGGGTGAGGTAATATTAGTAAAAGGCATGGTATATATAGCACAAAAAAATAGATGATTATATAAAACATTTCAAGTGAATAAATAAATGAGTAATCTAGAGAAAAACATAATAACTTGAATGTAGAATGGTTTACCAATCATAGTAGATGTTGGAGAAGATCAATGTAGTAAGTGTAGAAGATCATGTGATCCACCAATCATGTAGTTGAAATAAAAAATTTAGAAATAAAATAGCTTGAATGATGTATCAAACTAAAATTTTGTAGCTAAGACATGTAGCAAATGTAGTGATAGAAAACCAAAATGTCCTCTAGGTAGTGTGAGTAAGTGGAGATATCAACAATCCATAATGATGGAAAGAATGTGTAGAAAGATTGAAATTTACAAAAACAACTATCAAAGTAAATGAAAATTGTGAAGTCTAATAGTAGAGTGGATGTTTAATGAGATGAACATGAAATAAAAACATCCCATGGTGGAGAAATCAATTCTATGAAGCACAAATAAGCTTGTTGAATTGTCATGGGAATGTGACAAAGAGAAAATGCATAAGCAAAGTGAACAAGACAAGGCTTCAAGAACTTTTATAAATTTTTGATACTATAATTTTCACCCAATAAAAATGGTTAACTCAAAAATCATCCCTTTGAAAAATAAAAAATTCAACTTGTAGTAACTATCAATTAGCTAATAGGATTAGAATCTGCATCATATAGCATAAAGTCTTCAGATGAGAGCTACCAAAGAAGGCTAGAATAGAAGGTTCAAATTATAGGAAGGGATGATAATGCAAAAGAAGAGAAAAAAGTACATAATTATTTCTTTATTTTTTTTTTAATTTTACCATTTTACTCTTAAGTGGTCAACAAGCTAGTTTTCCAATTTAGGCCTATTTATTTTAGTTGTGGGTAGCTAGCAAGGTATTTTTCTAACCCAAAACTATCAACAATGCCCAAGGGTTTTAATTGTTAATTTTTTCATTTTTATAGATATTAATCAACTAAATAACTATTTTTCTAACCAACACCTATCAACAATCCCTGAAAGTTTTTATTATTGATTTTTTTTGAATTTTTTTTAGAAATGCTAACATGGAGGAGAGGTTAAGAATAAGCTATACCATATTCACTGAATCAATTCAATTAACTGCATATAATTAACCATAGTGATGAACCAAGAAGTGATATTTCTAATAAAGAATAACTCTTGATAAAATTAGTAATGCATGACTTATGTATTATTGTTGTCTAATTATCCAGTCACTTAGTAAACCAGATCTGAAGAATGTAACCTGGTAATTTTTTGGTGTGAAATACTATCCATTTTTTTATAAATCTCTTTGTTGTGTGTACCCATCATGTTATAGTAATTTCTATGGAATGGCCTTCAAGTAATTTTAAAATACTTGAAATGTGCATCGAAAGTGTAGGATTATCCATAACCCAACATGTACTACACTGGTGGGTGTATGTTGTATCAATAAAGAGAAATTTATTGCAAGAATTTTGTTATAAATCCAAGAGTTTTCATAGAAAACATAATCCGTCACCTATAAATTTGTGCAATACAATATTAGTTTCAAAAAATGAAAGTATCAATCTAGGTTCTTGTTAGAATACATACAAGTAGTTCCTAAGATAATAAAGACTAGATAACAATAAAACCATTAGGACTTTAGTTGGTTCTTCAGATAGAATACAATAACACATATAACATGAAATATGACAATGGAAAAAATTGATTATTAGTCTAGATAATCATAAAAAAATACAATTAAAGTTACCAATTAGTTGATCACCTATGCTAAAACATTATTTTGATATTGTCAATGACATGGATCAAGACATTTGTTTGGTACATGAAAATGAATAAATTTTTAATTGTCATGAGAGTACCCTGCAATAACCTTTAAAATATCTATTACATCAAATCAAAACATAGCATTTTGTCAATGGAGATGTGAATAATTTTAGTTTGATCAACCTTAAGGAAATTAATGTGAAGTTTATTAGGTGTTGTGAATTTGTATTTTATTGATGTTTTAGTTGAATTCTAACAAATATTCTTGATTTTACTTTAGAAGATTTTGAAAATGAATGTGGTGATATGTGATAGAAATCAATAGCATCCCCAATAAGATCTAAGATTCCTAAAGTTGGAATGTCTATTTAAGAGGACAATTTATTGAATAATATTAGAGATGGATTATTTTTACCATGTATTTAGTATATGTGATGATGAATGTGTTTATAATGATGCTTATGATGTTTTCTAAATAGTGAAAAAATGTGATTGATGGCTTGAAAATCAATGTTCTTGGGTAAAAGAATAAAAAAAAAATCTCATAAATGAGAGGAGATGTGAAAAAATTGAAAGATGTTTTTCATTAAGATTTTATAATAAACAAAAAACTTATCTTAGAATTTAATTCTATTCATTTTGGATTATTTTTTCATTTTTTTTAGTTGTTACAGGATACAACTCCTAGTTGCTACAAGATAGAAGATAATTATATATATAACAAAATTTTATTGATGGAATTTTTTTGAAAGAGGTTTATTTTCATCATATAAATGTACACAAAAATCTCTTAGAATTTAATTTTGAGCAATTAAAAATATTATTCTTCGATTTCATGTTTTCTCCTTGATTGGTAGTATTAAAGGTAGATATTTGACAAATGGTGAGTGTTTTACAAAAATTGAAAGAGGTTTTTTTACAAAAGACTATTATGTACAAAAACCTCTCTCAAAATTATAATCTAAGTAAACTTTATTTTTTTCATTTTATGATGACTCACCACCTATATATTGCTCTAACCAAGAATTTTGACTACTTTTCACTATAAGGACCAAAAACTTACAAAGTTTTGGACACAAATATACAAATTTGATATTTAAAAATCAATTATACATAATCTAGCTATAATACAAGCTTATTATGAGTGAGGAATAACAAGGATTGGTTCATTATTAATGATAGAATGTGGTTATGAAGACATCCTCAGAGATCATTTTATTATGGGTTGTAGGTGTGGTTTACAATCCTTGAGTAGATATTAAATAATGGGGTGTGTTATCATATATTTATTACATTCTTATTATAGAGTTTGGGTTGGATTATTATGTAGTTTAGACCAACAAAATTTGGATGGTTTATTGAAACCCAACCTTTTAATGTGGCTATCAGTTTTGGGGTGGTGGTTGCCATGGCTGACCTTGATACCAAGGCCAATGGATGTGTAGCTTTTGGTAATGCATTGAATGATATGTAGGTGGTGGTGGTATGCAATTTAAATCATTCAATGTATAATAATTATGGACAAAATAATAAAATACTAAGAATGCAAGAGCCATACCTTGATTTATTTGGATTGGTGGCCAAAGTCTTGTCTGATCAGCAAACAAGCTTGTTCATTTTCATCCACAACTTGCATATTATTATTTATGTTGTCCTCTTGTATCCAACCACTTTGGCATCCATGCTCAATATTTTTCCTTCAACAATCAAGGTGAAAAATAGTAAAATATTATTTTTTAAGTTTCCTTTAAAAATTTATTCTCTCTTGTAAAAAATCTTCAATCATTCTTTCTAAAAAATAAATAATTTTTATAGGTAATTTCATGATTTTTGATGAAAAAATAAAAATATATAAACTATAAAAAGTCATGAAAATATTTTTTTTTCTTATAATCAATCCTCCTTCATCAACATGTACAAGGGGGATTGTTAAAAATTTAATATTTTCTTTTTGAGGATTTATTATAAGTGCCTCTTCTTTTTTTATTTTGTTGACTAAAGCTGACAACATAGCATTATTCTCTTGAAACTCTTCAATAATAGCTTTGAGAGATACTACATCAACTTCCCCTTCATTTTCTTTGTCATTACCAATTGAAAATCCCCCAATTTTCTTTGTATCATCCATTACTTTTGCATGCACAAAGTTAGTATTTTTGAAGCAAAAAATTCTAATCTTTTACTAATTAGTGCTATATCACACAAAGATAAATGAAGGTATGAGATAACCTTGTTTATATTCTATAGTTAAAGGTGATAAATTTTGATATTTAAAAAAAATATAATTTCATAAATAAAATTACTCTAAGAAATAAATAAATATCTGGAAACAACTATCAAAATTGAGGATTTCTAGTGTGTGACACCCTTCCCTAGTCATGATGCAAAAAATGAATAGCATTAGATTCACAATAAGATATGTTTCTCTTGATTCAAATAAACAAGGAGAGTTATCATAGACCTGTATCTTCTACTTTTCTTTTATTTTCAACTCAAGGATGTAAACTTGATTGGATGATGTCACTGTATGTGCACACTTAATCCATCTAATTTGACATTGTGCTGATTGTAGCCTAAGATGTTGGAAATTATGTAAGAAATGAAATTTTGAATTCAACACTAATATAAAATCATGAATAAAATAATTACACTACTTTATATTCAGAAGCTTCCTTAAAATAATCACATACAAAACTAAAAATCACACAATTGTAAATTAAACACTCAACACATAAATGAAATAAGTAACATGCTTAGCTAATTGATAGGTCAGATTATTGCTACAAGACTTCCAAAGGGGGCCCTTACTCCTAACTTGAGATTCAATCCTTCATCTTAAAATAATAAAATTGACTCATAATTAGTTACTCATATTAAACAAATATAACAAAGAATTGCTACAATAAAATTACAATAGTTGTCTTACAAAATATGCTTCTGCTCCTTTCTCTCCTAAGCTTCTCCATTTTTATAGGATAGATAAGTGCCTTATTTGGAGAATAAAAAATATAAGATGTTGAAAAAAAATAATAAAATTCAATCATTTTTAAATATATTGTTATAATAACTATGCATAAAATAATACATATGAATAATCCATGAGAAAGATTTAGTTTGAGAGAATCACTCCTTCCTATTTTCATGGCACTATTCTTGCTCCTAAAATCATAGAAAATATATTTTCTCCAAGTTTTCAACATGTTTCCAACCTTTCAAACTATTTTATACATCCAACTAAGTCAATTTAAAGTGGTTATATGATGACAGTTGGACGTTACCTCAAATTATCACATATAGTCGTGGATGCAGGATGCATACAATCAATTGCTATAGGATACTTTCGAGAGCCATAACTTTTAAATATGGACTAAAAATGAGATGTAATAATTTTTTAAGTGTATAATATTTCAAGGAGAATCTGAAATGAAATAATATTCAATATTAGAAAACTCCTTGATATCACTTTTATTGATATTTGCAAATTGGTATGCTTTAAGAAATCTAGATAGTTGTTGCAGGATGTCCAAACATGATCTACTGAATAACCTATATTCTTCCTTAAACATTAGTAACACCAAATCTAAATAATAATAAATCATACTATTTAATCTATAAATAATCATTCCTTAAACCATAACAATGAATATATGCATCATAAACTTATATTATGCTAATATGGATAATTATGGATAGAATGGAATTATGGGTATATAAAATGGTGGATTATACAATGGATAAAGGATGAATATATAGTAATATGAATACCATTTATTTGAATCATAAGTGATTTTGAACCTCTGGATAAGGCTAACTTCCTTTTGGATCTATCACCTAAACTATTCTCTAGCTTGGAAAAGGGAGAGAAATAGACAGCAATGCATAGAAACATGTAAAAGAGGTGATGAACCAAAGTTTTAAACACTTATACTTACACAAGATATGCTATAAAACACTTTAAATATTTTTATATATCACTTAATTCACTCTTTTACCACTTTTACATAAGTATTTCATAAAAAGGCATGAATTATCTATCAATCTAGCATGGGAGGGCAATTGTCCACTCCTAAACCAATCAACAAACTATCTATTACACTTAGAATGACCTATGAAAGTTATAAGACACTTAATGAAGGTGAGAACTCAAAAAGAGGAAAGGAAATCATACATTCACTTAACCACATCAATGAATCCATGAAACACACTTCAATTTAGCTTGTAAATAGAGGAATTCAATCTTTTATTACATCAAATAGGTGTTATAATAAAAACTTGGCATAGACTAAGCATGAAAAAGCATAAGAGTCTATTTGCTTCAAAAAAATATCTAAGATTCAAGAGAAATTCCTCATGGGGAAGATAATGAGATATATATAGAAAAATATGAGCAAGAATCAATAAATGAGGCCCAACCACCTTTTGGTCAATCAACATTGGTCCTGTTTAACAAATTAACCATTAATCAACTCCATAATGGCTCTTGAGCTTTCCTTATTGGTTTAGAAATACACAAGAAGACAAGAAATTTTGTTTAAGGTGTTGAGTTATGATTCTCTTGAAAGGGAAAAATCCCCAAAACCTTGAAATTGCATCAAATGCTCTATCTTCATTCCTCAACCCCCAAACTCTCCATCTTCTTAATGAACACGTAGCACTGTGCATTACATTGATATGATCTCTAAGATATAAAATATTCACCTTGAATTCACTCATCTGGTGTCCCTTCAAAATATATTTTTTAGAAGATCATGCACCTACACTAACTTATTTCTCTATCACAATTTTTCCATCACTCCAAAATCTTGAATATGGGTTCATTATGGATGCAAACCCAATCATCGCATTGGTTTTCATATAGCCATAATTGCAAATGAATATATGTAGGCTAGGGTTTCTTGATACTACACCAGATGTGAAAATCACATCTTCGAGATTTTGAGACATGTGGTCAAGATTTAATGGCATCTTATTATTCTACAAGGTTGGCTCTAGTAACCTAGATCATCCTTGATCTAGTATTTTTCATTTCCCTATTTAGGGTGGAAAAATCTTTGATTTGATGTGTCTAATTTCATGGATTTTATTTAGGCTAATTTTTCTATTTTAAAACTTAATCATTATAAGTTTGGACATATGTTCACATCCTATACTTCATAAAACTTTATAAATCCTACTTTGTTGATTTCCTCATAAGTTTCTTAGCTTTGACCTTCACCATTGTCATTGATCTACTTTCTACTATGTAAATGGTTCCACTTGGCAGCCCTATGTTTATCCTTAGGATCTTGTTATTAGTTTCATATGGTTAATATTATTTCACCATGTGGTAGCCTTATGTTAAATCTAGGTTCATTGACTTTTGAACTCACATGCACTATCACTCTAATTTGCATGGCTAAATGCATGCCATTGATATTCCTTTTGCTTGATCAAATATGCACCATTGATCTAGGATGACATCAAGATCATGACACTTATCACCTCCATGTTTTCTCTTAGGATACATTAACTTTTTGACCTAGTGATCACCATCAGATCTACTTTTACATGGTTAAATGTGATCCATTGATCTATCTAGACCCACTGACCTCATTGATCGCTCACATGCTATTGATCTTAAATCCTAATCTTTGATATCATGACACTTATTAAACTTGTATTCAATATAAATATTTTTAAGTATTTTTTGAATCCAAATATATATTTTTTGAGGCTTTTATTTGACATTCCTGGGTGCATCTCATATTATTAGTTCATTTTTGAAGACTTGCATCTTGAGATAGAAAATACATCAAGACACAAAAATTTTAGGGGGTGATCTTGGTAAAAACTACATCATATTCATGTAATTTTTCAACCCTAGTTGACCTCTTAAGATCACTTTATTAAATGCATAATCAAACCAATCTATTTATCCCTGTATGGCATGTTATGATGATTTGTCTTATTCAAGTCATCAAATTCACACTTTAAGCTTGATTAAAAAATTTCAAAAGCTTTGAAAGTGAATTTATCTTCTCCTAAATTCTATCTATTCCTTCTTCCATGGGATCATTCTTCAACCAGGACTATACTCAACTTCTCATACCAGATCTAGGAAAAGTTTTTTATATAGGCCAAATTTGGCCAATAATAGATGGATCAGAGATGATGGATGGATTCTTAGGATATAATAAATTTCTATTAAACCCAAAAAACTAAGCCAAAACTAAATTTACAACTAATTGGGGCATGTTTTTTACAAATAAATGCCATTTTTCCTTATTAATGTGGGATCCACATTTGAGATAGCCATGGAATTTTATTTTGAAGGTATAATTGGTAAATGCATCATTATTTATATGAATGACTTAACCATTTTTTGAAAACATAGGTTTGATCATGTTGACCATCTCCAAAAGGCATTCAAAAGTGTAGAAGGTATGGTATCTTTATTAACCCAAAGAAGAGTGTATTTAGAATTAAAATTAATTTATTTGGTCATTTCATCACCAAAGAAGGTATTTCTATTGACCCTAAATGTTCTAATGTTATTTATAAGATGCCTCTTCCTAACACTAAAAAATAATGAAAAATATTCTTTTTTAGGATCAACATTATACACAAATTTATATTTGGTTCTTCTAAGATCATTAATCCCTTAAATGTAATGTTGAAACATGAAGAAAAGGTGAAATGGAATCTTACATCTAAGAAATATTTCAAAGAAATAAAGGAAGCTATCATGTAAGCATTAGTCTTAATCAACCCAAACTACATGAAATAAGTCTACCTTTACTCCATCATGTCATAGCATACCATAATTGTAGTACTCATCTAGAATCTATATGAGGATGAGCACTTAATAACCTTCACTAGCACAAAATTGAAGGATACATAACATGATTATTATACCTTAAACAAACATGATTATTCCCTAATCAAATCATAAATAAGTTTAGGTACTACATTCTTATAAATAAGGTGCATTCCATTGTCTCAAACCTAGCTATAAATCTCATGCTATGGAAAAACAAATTGGGAGAATGTAGAGGTTGATGGATGTTCAAGTTGTATGAGTATGACCTTGATATAAAACATGTTGAGTTAGTTTTAGGCCAAGGCCTCTCCTAATTGATAATTGAGATCGACCCAAGGATTATTATGGTTTAGAGAGACCAATCCAAAGTATTCTAATAGGATTGGTATACCCTATATACATTGCATTCTCTATGGGACTCCTCCATCCAACTTGAGTTAAACATAGAAGATATCCCTTAGGATCAAGGCATCTCATTACATGCTAAATAAATGGGTCCTTTATAAGGACTATGAATGGAATATACTTTATGTGCCTATTAGAAGAAGAGTCCAAGGAGGTCATGACCAATTTTCATGATAAATCAACTAATGTCAATCTTTTTAGGAATATAACTGCACATAAAATCCTACAAGTGAACTATTATCCATATATCTTTAAAGGATACCCATTGTCATGTTCACACCTACCATCAATGCCAGACCTTCACCGAAAAGGAAGTTCACGCAATAAATCCCCTCTAACCAATGATATAAGAGGTCCTTTAATTTAATGGGGACTTGACTTCATTAGAGTCATCAATCCAAACTCATTAACTTGCCATAAATCTATACTTACAGACATTGATTATAGATTTATGTAAGTCCTTCCTAGGTTTATAGGCTTATTCTAAGTCTTAATGTGTGTGTGAAATTTGTATTTATATGAATTACAAATTCACATAAATATGTAATCCTTGAGGTGTCTCTCACCTCTTTGTTCCCCTTTAAGTTTTAGGAGTTACTCTTACAAGTAACTCCTTCATGTATTTAACAAAGACTTCCCTACACTCTTTAAGGGAATAGGCCACAAGTGGCATACATAAAGGAGGCTTGTAAGGTAATCATGGGATTCCTTGTAAATCCCATTATTTTCTTATTTATCTATAAAATAGATTTTCTCTCCTCATTTTCTCACTAAAAACTTGAATCTCTCTCTCTTCTTCTCAAATTTCTTTTACTTCTAAAGTTGTAATTATTGAGTTCTTTGGTGACAAGCCTTCTTATAAGATCACACTAATTTTTCTATGATATGTTCGATTTTTCACTTTAAAAATATTTGTCACAACATTGTGGCTTGATCTCTTCAAGGTGATGTTATTATTTTTCATTCATTTACTCATTTATTTCAACATTTAAATTGATCTTTGGAAACATTTCTAATATAATATCAGTGCCAAGTTTGGTTAATGTTTAGATCTTTTGAGCATGTATAGATTTGAAGGAGAAAGAGGAGAATTTTTCATTTAAAATTTTATTTTTTTTTACATTTCAATTTATCTAACTAGCTTTAATATTTGTGAGCTTAATCTTTGGTTGGAATTTTTTTGCCTCTTGCTAACCTCATCTTGTAGGCTATTCATAAAGAGATTTTTGAGTTTTTTATAAAATTTAGATCCATTTTTACCTAAAACCCATCTAAAAAAAGATACCATATATTTTTATTGGAATTATTTTTTTATGTATTTTTTTTAACTATCATCTAATAACATATTTATTAAATTTTAGAAAAACCCAGATAATGGTTTTCTAAAAATCACTAAAAATGTTCTTACTAGTTTAAAAAATTGTATTTAAAAAATTACGTTTTTTTTTTTCAAATTAAAAAAATTCCTTTTTTGTCTTTTTCATTGCATGATAATTGAAAGTTTATTTTCAATTAAAAATTAATCTTTTATATTTTAAATCATAATCTTTGGTTTGCTCTTTCCCACATAACAAATATCTTTCAAATTGAAGAGTTTTTAATTTCCTTTTGGTTATGAATTAAAACTCATATAATCAAAAGAGGTGAATCTTTTATTCAACAAAAAAAAGATTTTTTCTTATCATGTGGAGTTCAATCATTTTATTATGTGCATTCAAAAAAAAATAGTATTTTTTTTTAGTTTAAAATTTTAATCAACCAAAAATAAATCTTTTATATATGCAAATCAAAAAAGTTTTTATTAGAGAGTTTTTTTAGCATAATGTCTCCATTTATAAAATATTTCACTTAAACTTTGTAACTTAAATTTTTTTCCAGACACTTTTTTAGGCAAGGAAAGTTAAAAACTTTAATTTTTTTTATTTAAGAAATCAAATATTTATTTCAAAAGCAACTTGATATTTTAGTGTAGATTTATATTTACAAGTTAATTGATCTAAGATTTTTGATAAATAAATCAAATTATCTCTTAACTTTATTATTCACTTTTTTTATTGTGATTTTATTTCATCTTTGAAAATTTGATTAAAATAAATATTTTTAAATGTTATTTAGATCAATCAATGTTTTTACTAATTGACTTTTTCAATGATCATGAAATTTGTATATGTTGATATCATGGCTCTTAAAATGACCATTTTGTTAGTTTTTATAAAAATTATGAAAACTATTAAACATGAAGAAATCATTTCTCTGAAAAAACAAATTTTAAGTCAAAATGAGGCTTTGCATACTTTAAAACCCTCTTTTCATAAGTAAATGCACACAATGCAATCTTTTATTGATGTGTTAAATGCTAAATTTGCATTTTTTTGCTAATGATAATATATCTATTGATGATAGATTTTCTTATATTTCTAAACAAAATCAAAACCATGTGAACATTATTCTACCAACCTTAGCTTAAAAATCAGGCACAATATGGACTATTCGGGTGGTGGGCTTGGTAAATGTGAAATGAGTATTTTTGAACCTATTTTTCCTACTTCTAATACAAATTGTAAATATCTTGGTTTTAATGATTATCATGCTTCTAATAAAAATTTAAAATCTTATTATCCTCCTCATCAAAGGACTTATAATGAAACTTATTTTGATTATATTGCTTCTAATGTGCTGCTTTGGTTAAAATTGATAACCCTTGTACACATTGTAGAAAATATAGGCATCATATATCTAAATATTGAAAATTGCATCCATATAAATCTTGTAGAAAATACACGCACAACAGTTTGCATTGTTGTAAAATAACTAAATCTCCTACCTCTAAAGGTAAAACTATTTGGATTCATAAAGAAAATGAATCTTCTAGAGACTTTGATGTGTCTACTTGTGATAATTATATTAATGGTTCACATAAAATATCGTTTACAAGTGACATCTTCTTTGTCTCTATTTTGATACTCAAACTCTTTTTATGTATTACTTGATTTTTGTTGCACATGACATATGCTTTGGTTATGTTGACTAACTTATTTTCATGTAAAATATAACACTTTTTTATGGAAGCTATCTTTGCTTCATTTTTTTAGTTGTACATCTAATTCTATTAATTTATGTATGTAGATTGTATTTTTGGTACAACAATTAATTAACTTGAAAAATTAGTGTTAGCTTATTTGTTTTACAGGTTTATCGATCATTATTCCTTATGTTACATCCCAATTTATCACTAAGTTAATTTACCTAATTATCTATTTATTATTATGGTTATTAGATTGATTTGTTAATTTTTAATTAAACTATAAATCATAAGCTATTATGTGATAATTGTATGTTACTTGGATTTCCTGATTTCATTCTTATGAGTTGGATATATTGGAAATTTTGTACATTATGATTATGTTAATTATTACTACAACATTTTTTATGGTATATATCATGATGTATCGGGCTAACTACCTTCTTGTTGTGAGATGGATGTAGGAGAGTTCATCACTCAAAGCATGATAGAGGGAGAACATCATCAAAGATGTTGGGGTAAATGCAGATGGTGAAATATGATAGAGGAAGTGCTAAAACCCCTGCACACACCACATTAGTTGATATATGTTATATGCATTATGTGGATTATTCGAGTTTTTACATTTTTAATGTTATTTACTTTATATATTATATTTTATGTGTTAGTGAGTATTAGTTAAGTTTAATACTTATATATATGGAATAAATCTTGTAAATGATTGCATTATCTATATTTTACATGGACGTAGTCCATAATATTGCAGTATGACTATATTATGTACTCATGTTTGTTTATGATTTCAGGAACATGAAAATTATATGGATAATATATAATTACTACTATATATAGACTAAAAAAAACATTGTGACAATGTTTTAAAATATTAATTTGTTATCATTGATATTCAAGAATATCAATACAAGCCATAAAGATAACAAAAGATGTATACAGTCTATATAAAATACTATTAATGCGACAATTATGTTACTTATTATGATTAGAATAATAATTATCCAATTTAAATTTTGGATAAGAAAATATCATAAACTTTATTGTTAGTTACAATATTATGATATTGTTTATCTTTTTAAAACTATTATTAAAGATTGCATTATAACCTAAATACTATTTTATGATATAAACCTAGTCTTTGATTATCATGCATATACTACATTGATATTTAAAAGAGGAATTTATCTTTTTGAATAATGTTTAAAGTGGACTTTTCTAGAGTGGGACACTCGGGTTAGTAATGTAATTAGTCATGTAAAGTTTTGAAATGAATAAAATAATAAATAAGGAAATTAGGGGAATATTTAAGGTAGAAATTAGGGCTTTCTAGTATGGATAATGAAAGTTAATAGAAATTTTAGTTAAGTTAAATAATAATAATGTTTTATTCATGGTGACTACGATTTTGGAGAAATTACATGCAAGAATCGATGGGCAAGTAGAATATGATAAAAGGTGAGTTGAGATGGGAGTGTGGTATGGCAGCAAAGAGGAGAAGGAAATTGTAAAGCAAAAAGGAGAAAGAAAGTTGGCTCATTCTATTTCAGATTAGAAGCAATACTGAGGTTGGTGAAGTAATTATTTTTATTTACTTAAAGAATTCTATGTTTAGTTTGTATTAATAGGGTTTAGAAAATAAATTGTATTTTATATTTAGATACGAGTTTAGCCTACCATTTGGATACAATTTTAGCCTATGGATGGCACAACCATCCACAAAACTAAGTCAAATATCCTCTAAAAACACTAAGACTACAAACTAGATGGAATTATGTGTTAAGATGTTAGGGATAAATGAGTCTAAATACTTGAAGATACAAAGCCCTAATTAAAATTAGAACCCTAGATGATGATGTTTATATATATATATATATATATATATATATATATATATATATATATATATATATATATATATATATATATATACAAGGAAATTATACAAGTCTTGAGTGTTATATATAAATAAGGTCTGAGTAGAAAAGATTTAAAATAGATTAAAATAGAATCCTATTTACTATCAATTCATTTAGTATGTATTTATATTATGATTATCGATTTGATTAATCCTATATAATGATGAGACTATTGATTTGTGTGGTAAGTCAATTGTGTGTTTTGTCAGTTAAAACCATGAATAGAATTTTAAATGAAAGGAATTCATTTCTTACTTTGAACTAGTATATATATACATATATGTGGATTGAGTATTTAGGAAAATACAAATACAAGGTGTGTGTGTGTGTGTGTGTGTGTGTGTGTGTGTGTGTGTGTGTGTGTGTGTGTGTGTGTGTGTGTGTGTGTGTGACTTGTGTGTGTTAAATATGTGTGAATGGGACATATATGTATATAGAATGAATTATATACCTATTGCATGAAATAAATAATTAAGGTAATTATGTCAAAGCCTTTGTTAAGTATTAAACATTACGAATTGATTCATAATTAAGTTGTGTATTATGTTATAAACTGTGTGTGTGTGTGTGTGTGTGTGTGTGTGTGTGTGTGTGTGTGTGTGTGTGTGTGTGTGTGTGTGTGTGTGTGTGTGTGTGTGTGTGTGTGTGTGTGTATTACATGATTATGTGTTTATTAATAATCAAAACTATTTTCATACATTCAAATTAATTATAGTGTTATGCATTAATCACTGAGAATACATGAGGGAATAGATTATGTATCTTTGGTTACAAACCAAGTATATATATAGGAATAGAGTATGTTTTTAGAAATACAAAAGGAAAGGTCATATCAACTATATGTTATTTGAATAGTCATATAGGGGAGACTTATATGTATAATGTAATCATCTTATAATACAATGATGATATAAAACTATCTAAGTTAAAGCGTGAGCGGTGGTTGTGTATAGTTTACATCATAAAGAATGTATATAAATAAGTAAAGGTCTGATATCTTTGTTTTAGAAATTGATTTGATTATGAGATACAATTAGAACCTTAGTAAAGTTATAAACCTCCAACATATAAACAAGCCAATAGTATTGGTATTTTTTTTATTATATTCTATTGCCAATAAAACTTATAGAGTCGAAGGACTTAATTTAAAAAGGAAAAATAGGGTAATGAATTTGGAAAAATTATGGATCATAATTGTACTATATCTATTATGTAGATAATTATGAATCTAGTTAAGGGATATAGGAAATTTTGAGACCCTATTTAGATTTATATGCTTGTTCATAAAAAGTTAGTGAATTTTTGATAAACTAGAAGTAAATGTAAAATACTATAGTATGACAGAATAAGGATATATATATATATATATATATATATATATATATGCTTTATGCATATAATTAGAGTACCCAATCCTTTAGGTTTTTATGACTTCATTATGAGTCAAAATATATAATTATAGTTACGTATCCAATATATGCATATAATCTATAATTATGTGTTTGTGAACCCAAGTTCACATATAGATATAAAACTTATGTTAATACACTTTACTATATATATATATATATATATATATATATATATATATATATATATATATATATATATATATATATATATTTATAATGTAAAGTGTATAAACATAAGTTTTATATCTATATGTGAACTTGGGTTCACAAACACATAATTATAGATTATATGAATATATTGGATACGTAACTATAAGTATATATTTTGACTCGTAATGAAGTCATAAAAAACTAAAGGATTGGGTACTATAATTATATGCATAAAGCCACCAAAAGGTACCTTGTAAATAAAACTTATGCATTTTGATTTATAAGTTGATTGTCTTTTAAATCATTATGACTATTTTTGTAATTAGGTGGATACTATGAAAATGTTTATTACATTAAATTTGCATTTTTTTATAGAAAGTAGATGATGTAGTATGAGTTTTTATTTTACTTGTTTGGTAATTAAACTTACTTGTTATGCTTATTATTTATGTGATGAATAATAATAATAATAGAGATTCATTCTTATGTTTGATGGACTAAATGTATGTAATTTGATTATTAATATATTTAGTTTAAGTTATACTTTATAGTAATAAATAATTATAATGACCCTATTGGTTACATTAATTTTAACTAAATCTTGAATTGTTGGTACTAAGTAGTGAGATGGACTTTACTAGCTTACTTAGAATCACCAATGTCAAATGAAGGTAATCTGATCAAGTGGTGTGTATGAATTTGATTGATCCTTGATATTAATAGCTACTTGAAAAACTTTGGCCAAATTAATATTTAGATAGACATTGTCATTTCATATGTATGATTTACATGTTTGTGCGATATCATGTTAGAACATATTTTTTAGTTGTACACATCATGTATTAGAAATCTTACAACACATGGGTAATAACATGTATCTTTGGATTCATATACCGTCACTATCTACCCATATATGAAGGGAAGGCCATTCCTTATTTGGGGGATTATGTATGGGATTGATGGTCTATGGTTGGTGTGGAAAAGAGCTTGGATGATGCTCTGCTTCCCCACCACAATACTTATTAGAAACTAAACTTGAGATTATCAAAGACACTAGAGTTCAAGTGACTCATGATTCATGGATCATTCTATTTATTATTATATTTATTAATGAAACATTATGCTTGAGGGATATTGTAATTGGTTATATACTATAAATTGATAGTTTTGGTTGTATTATTATACTAGTCATGGTTACATTTTATGTAATTACTTTCCTTATGTAGATATATTTTTATTACATGTGATGCTAGTGATCAGTAATCATTAATGTTACATGTTTACTTTATGTTTGACATAGTTAGTATGCTTAGATCATTTATTATAATCTCATTGTGTAATCTAATGAAATAATACATGGAATGTAAAATTTAAAAAAAAATGCATTATTCTAGTAAATCCTTGTGGGGATGTTATACCTTCATGTTGGTCTTTGTTCCATTGTAGATCAACCACATTATCTAAAGAATATTCTTGGGATTATTTGTGATCACACTTCATCCTTGCATCTTTTGGCAACACTTTATCTTCTTTCTTATCTCTACACATTTTTAATTCATATTGAAGGAAGTTCATATAAGGGGGAGTATTATGTAATTTCAACTCCCTTCTTTGTTTGTAAAAAAATTTATCTATTTTTTGTAACCCAAAATTTAAGCTTAAGGGGGAGTGTTAGAGAATTAATCTTAATTTGGGCCCTTCTTAGGTTTATAGGCTTATTCTAAGTCTTAAGATGTGTGTGTAATTTTTATTTATGTGAATTATAAATTCACATAAATCTAGATTCGATGAGGTTTAACTCACATGTTTATTCCCCTTTAATTTTTTGGAGTTACTCTTACATGTAACTCCTTCCCCCACTTGGTACACACTTACCTACACTCTTTAAGAAAATAGGCCATAAGTGGCACACACAAAGGAGGATTATAATATAATCATAGGATTCCTTGTAACTCCCATTTTTTTCTTATTGATCTATAAAAGATCCCTCCTCTCCTCTATTCCTCACTAAAAATTTGAAGCTCTCTCTTCTTCTAAAATTACTTATACTTCTAAAGTTATAATTGTTGATATTTTTGGTGACAAGTCTTCTTATAAGATCACATAGGTTTTTATCCATTACATTTGGTTTCCCACTTTAAAAAACCTTGTCTAAACATTGTGTCTTGATCTCTTCAAGGTGATGTTATTATTTTTCATTCATTTACTCGTTTATTTCCACATTTAAATCAATCTTTGGCAACATTTATAATATATTACTACACAAGATGGGTATAGGTAGTGTCAACTTAGAAAATTACATAGAATAAGGTAATAAAATTCCTTGAAGAGAACATAACCACATGATTTGGTACTACATATTTGCTAGTATGTGATAATGGACCTACATTCAAGTCAACCAAACTCACTGAATGGGCTTATATAAATAATATTACATTGATGTTCTCAACCAACCAATACCCTATAGGAAATGATTTATTTGATTCAACATATAAAAAATTGATCTATGTAATCAATAAGTCTACAAAAAAGAGACATTGGGAATGACACTCATTGTTGAAATATGCCCTTTGGACTAATTGCACCTAATACAAGTAAGCTATCAAAATTTCACCATTATTATTGGTGTATGGTCTAGATCCCATGTTCTTAATGAAACTTAAATTACCAACATATGAGTTCATGAAAGAATATAATGAGGACACTAGGAAAACAAAAGTAACATTGATGTGCATCATCCAACTGGAAGATGCATGAGAAGATGCCTTTTAAAACTTCAATAGGCATAAAATAATTGATAATAGATGGTTTGATAAGAGAGAAAAGGTAAAAAAAAAATTAGCTATTAGACCTAGTCTTATTATGTGATAAAACACATAAAGAGGGGGGAATTCAAAACTTGACCCACTCTAGAATGACCTATACCAAATTTTTGAGTTGCTAGGGTAGAAGTCATTTCAATTGTTAACTTGAAGGGAATGATCTCCCATTGGATATGAATAGGAATTTATTGAATCACTACTTCTCATTTGTCCCTTTGAAATCAAGTTAAGAATAATTACCAAGAAAATGTTGGTGATCTATATATTAGATTAGTTAGTTTTCTTTTATTGCATGTTTACTATTGTTCTATTTTACTTTTTTGGTCTCTTGTTCTTTCTTTCTATTTATTTTATTTGATTGTATTATTTGCTTTGGGGGCTTTCCCTTATTTTCCCACATTCACCCTTACAAATCTTGTAATAGTTTATCAATATCCTCATGATGCAGACCAAGAGTTAGTAAGTTCTAGAAAAATAAAGCTAAATCTAATCATTCATCCTCTTATGGTTGATCCTGATCACTTCAAAGTTGACAAGGCACTAAAAATGCAGTCACAAAATTAGAAGACAAAAGGTGAGATCCCATTATTGAACAATGTGGTAAGTAGAGGAGCCTCACTTGAGACACTAAAGGGATTAGGGTAACTGATTCATAACTAAATAATTAAATTAAAAAATATCTATTTTAACAAATTTCATCACTATAGATCAAGAATCTAAGAGAGGTTAGCCAATCTTTTAGTGTAAAAAATCAAAACAAACTTGAATAAATAGCATCTCAAGCCTATTTCCTAGGTTGATTTATGTGAAAAACAAGCAAGAAATGTAATCAAAAGATAAACAACCATGATTTTACCTCCTTTGAAGATTTACTTTTGAACCACTCTAAAGAGGTTTATCTTGGCTTATAGATGTATAAGTAATTATCAATGCTTTATTCCTCATGTGCAAAGCATATTTCCTAGTATACACTTGATTTTGGCTTTGGCTTGATAGGAGATTGTTAAATATCCTTATATAATTTAGTATAGTAAGTTTACATGGAAAAGCTTATTGAAATGAGAGGTGTGAGGGTCTTAATTATATATTTCTTGAATCATTGTGAACCATTCATCTCATCTCAATATGGAGGGTTGAGGATCAATACTAAAATATATATTATACACATGGAGTGTGTAAGAGATTACATTTAAGGCTTTTTGAAGTATGGAAGGCATGTTGGAATAAAAGTGCAGTCATTGGTCTTTCTAGAGTGTGTAAGAGGAAAAGTGTGTAAGAGAGGTGTAATAACTTGTGTTGAGTGTGTAAATAAAGTGTAAGACATGTCATAAGATTTGATTTTTTCACACTTTTTTTTATGATAACATCAATTTGTGAAGTAATAATCCAATTTGATTTTAGGGCAAATAAGATAATTCTAAATCCATGGATTTTCCTATTAGAGGAATAATTAGACTTGATTGAGTAGGATTAATCAATAATTAGAAGAATGGTGGATTATTCAATGTGATGGAAATATTAAAATTATATTCACATTCCCAAGATCATAACTCAAATTATTAAACCTCTTCAAGTAATTTTGTTAGGTCTTTAACAAAATTTCATTATTTATATATGTTCATATAGATTGGTCTTATGGAGACCAATGAGTTTCTTTTATTCCAATACCTGGTATGTTATTAATCATTGCCTTTTTTTAATAATTTGAAATATCTATGTTATATTGGTCTTAATAAACCAATGATACTCATTTATGAGGTTATTATCAATGGTGTCCTCTAGATCTCAATTATGCACTTAAATTCTCAAACAATCTTTGTTAATTATGATTCAATATACACATAACTCAACAAAAGATACACCCAATTCAAGACTATTGATAAATTATAATCTGATAAAAAATCCTCTAAGCTCTCAATATTTTCCTCAGATAAAAGAAACCCAAATTACATTCATAAAATACATGTCACTAGCTACTGGACCAGTATAAAACCAGGTGACATATTGTGTTCAAAATAGTGGTAGCTAATTCTAATCTCAAATGTTTATAAAATACATTCATTGAATCCTCCAAAATCTTTTCATACTGAGGCTCAAACCAATGTGAATTTCTAATT